>PVKE010023747.1:0-24383 GCA_004027555.1 Craseonycteris thonglongyai | reverse complement strand
AAAAAAAAAAAAAAAAAAAAAAAAAACAAAAAAAAACTGCAGGAATTCTGCAAATTAAAGGAAACATGACAGCAACAAACAGAAGACTTTATATTGTATCTATTCCCATGCAGCTCTGTATTTAAACTCATAGTTCTATGTTTAAATGCTAACTCCTATTAATATTTCAAGGAAAAAATTCTTATTGGAAAAATAGGAATGAATAAACATGAAACCAATTGTTTTGAAAAAAAGAATCAGCCTATGTTTTCAAACAGTTGAAACAAATACAGTGGGATCGGTTGATTCTGGTCTTCTCCACCTTACTTGCGTCAATCTGTAAACATTGCAAGACAGTGCCTATAAGCCAATGTTATAAAATTCAACTCTGTTTCACTTCCATTTCCAACGTACTTCAAGTGCCTTTCAACAAAGATTTATTTTGAAGCCAGCTCTTTCACATCCCATTAGGTTAGTGTTTTTTATTTGCATGAAAATCCAATTTTATCTGATGTTGATGTTCAGTCTCTCTATGAGTAGGAGACAGGAAAGGTCTGTGAAAGATAAAAATTACCAAAGGGGAGATGGATGGAACTTTTGAGATTTAGCTGTGAACAGCACACTCATTCCAGGATCAGAGCTGCTGAAGGCAATGTCCTGCTTAGATTCCAATCTTTCACTCTGCACGACATCATTCGCCTGCCATATGTTCCACCACCCCACCCCACCCCACCCCCACCCTGCCAAAATATTGCATTAGCTGTCAAATGAGGGAAACATATTAATAACAGTGTATGGAATTTTCCCATACAACCCCAACATTTAAAAGGTTCCAGGTTCCCCCCACCCCCAAGCTCTGTCAATGGTTTTTCTGCTTTCAGTTTTGTTAGAATCTGGCTCCTCAATAACATTGTTTGAGTATATAATCATGTAGGCATTTGGTTTTGGAATATATAAAGAAAAGGCTAGAAATCGTCTATAAACTGTACTTGTTTTCTCTTGTGTCCTCTTCTTCAATAGCACAAATATTTCCCAATATTCCAAGCTACAGATCAGGACCTGGTTATAAGATACTGAGAAAAAGTTGGAAGGAACAGAAATGAATTCCAAGATGATAGAAATAAATATATTTGAGAGGTGAGCATATAGCATGCACTTAATTGGACAATTTGTCTACATAGGCTCAAATAATCCTTATGATTATTCTCTAAGGTGGAAGTCATTCCCATTTTATGAGGACAAAAGGGTCTCAGAGAGTCTATGTCAAGGTAATTGCTTAACCATTAACTGGCAAAGCAGGTATTTGAAACATAGACCTTCCACCTAACTCTCTACCCTCAATGAGCAATGGTTCAAATTCAATGATACAGTGATTAGAGGTTCCCATTCCAAGAACCAAAAAGAGAAAATGGTAAAAAAAAAAAAAAATATATATATATATATATATATATATATTTTAACAATTGGCACCTGAAGGCACTTGGGAAAAGTTTTCTCTGTTAGAATGGTATTACAACTGGTCGCTTAAGCGAGGGAGGGTAAGAATGTGATGATTTGGAGGATGCCGGGGCTCAGTGGTTAAGCATTTGCCTCGCAATCACAAGGTCTAGGGTTCAATTCCCAGCCCAAGCCTGTGCGAACTCATATGCTGAAGTGCAGCACAATGGGTGACCGCTGAGATGACTCAGCAGCGAACGTTCTCACCTCCCATGCAGGAGGCCCCCGGTTTGACTCCCACCCTGTACAGCCCACATCCACCTGTGTGGACTGAAACTATGTTACAGCTAACAATGTACAACTACGAAGACTGCCCTCCCCACTTGTCTCTCTCATCTTCTCTCAAACAATAAAAAAATTCTTAGAAAAGAAAATATTTTCTTATGTTGAGCCTAAATTATATTCCAGTCCTACTTTAGTTCAGGCATCTAGAACAGCACAGGTGGTATTCTTCTTCCACCTCTCTGTTCTTCAAGTCTTTGATGACAACTCTCAGGTCACTACTTAAGTCATACTAAATGTACTCATTTCTTTTCATCATTTCCAGATGTTTTTCCATGCCAGTAACTACTTCCGGGCACGTTCCATTTGCCAGTGTGCCTTGTAAATGCGTGGTGCGCAGAAGAGAGCCCTACACCCCAGATGTGTTCTCAACTGAGCAAAATTCGGTGGTATTTTTATGTCCCTTTTCTGAAAATTGGTGCTTTAATAAAGCAAACTAAGATGATTTTAGCTTTTTTCAACACTGTATTAAACTCATATCAAACTGAAGTTGCCATTGTTATCAAACTGATTTTTTTCTGATATCTTTAACCCTATGTTTTCGACATCATTTTTCTAACCATTTTAAGATGATTCAATGGCTATTATGTTCCATTTAACCATATTATGGGCCCTAGACCTATGCCACAATACTTCCCAATCCCGAGGTCATGTAGAAGAGTCAAAGATTATGCACATAGTAAAATTTTGCAAATGTTATACAACATTATTTATAGATTCATGGCTTTAATCATGTCACGGTGGTCACAGGGCTCAAGCCCAAGTCAGGGAGAAAAGTTGTCCCCAAATTTTATATCTTATTAACATAGTATACTGCTGGTTCTATGCCAACTTTACTCTCTTGGTTAACGTGATTATTCACTTAACAAAAGGACAGAAAAATAGGGCCTGAGGACTATCTTATCCAGGGACTTCATCTCTTCTTTGTAGATTGTGTAAGTCTAATACCATAAGTATGATAGTATGTTTGGAAGCTCCCAAGTTAACTAAGTTTTCTATGTGAGAATAATTTTTTTCTAACAGAGGATTACAGGGGGTGGGGAGGGGGGATAGTATTGTTAAGAAAACAATTAGGAAAAATAGAAAACACTATTAACCATATTAACCAAAAAGGTTGAAATATGAACTAGGAAAGAGTATTAGACAGAGGGAGAAAACTGTGAGCTTCTCTGAATTTGCTTCTAATGCCATTTTAACCTTAACCTTTTTATAAACACTAATACCAGATCTCTGAGTCACGAGGCCTCTTTCCATAACACTACTTTTTTAATATTATCTCAAAACAAGTCCCACCTCTCTGTCGTAACTTGTTACGACAAATAACAATGTAAATGTTAGAATAACTTCTACAGTATCTCTTTTAAGTAATTATCTAGATTCTGCTTAAAAGACTCCATGATAGAAAACAGATTTTAAATCAGTATAGCTTATCACTGAAAAGTTCATACCTTATACTGTCAGAAAAACTATTGGTTTATTGTTGAATTTAGAAAGTAAACTATAGAATTGTGTCTGGTCCTTATAGCCACCATAAAGATTATGTGTCCATATGAACAAAGCCTAAGAAAGAACAAGAAACAATTAAAGGAGCAGTGGGACCATATATGACATGATTTTTAAGAATTGTGGGGGATGCCAGGATAGCTCAGCAGGTTGAGTGCTTGCCTTGCAACCACAAGGTCCAGGGATTGACTCCCAGAACCAGCCCATGTAAACCCATGTGCTGAACTGCAGCACAACTGGTAACTGCTGGGATGGCAGCGAAGGGTCTCAGCTCCCATGTGGGAGGCCCCCAATTTAGTTCCCACCCCACACAGCCCTACATCCACCTGTGTGGAATGAAACCATGTCACAACTCATGATGCACAACTATGGAAACTGCTCTGGGCCCTTCCCCGTTTTCTCACTCTCTGTCTCTCTCACCTTCTCTCAAACAATAAAATATGTATGTGGGGGGGGGAAAAAAGAGAGAGAGAGAGAATTTTGTTTAGAATCAATGATGTTGATTATAAAGGAGAAAAAATTGTATTCTTTATATTGAACCAAAACTCTACCTCACTGTATTTCCAGCACCTAAAACTCCACCTAACACATAACGCTCAATTAATATTTTGTTGGATAAATGAATGTAAGATCTTCCTAGTAATATGACATCAGACCACTGAGACTTCACACAACAGGTATATTTACTCTTGCACACAACAGATGCTAAGTCCTGATGATGTCTAAGAACAGCTTTCTGATTCCTTCAATAGTTCCTAAAATAATATATTTTATTAACCCTTTTTATTGATTGTCCCTTCTGCCTCCCATTATGTGGCACTCAGAAGGCCATTTTTCAGATGGGAGCTGGCCAAGGTGGGTACTGGGGAGCCCAGGTGGAGGGGAGGGGAGTTGCCAAACAGAGAAGCCAATTTTTCTACCATTTGTCTGTCTTGCTTTCTCAGGTCCCTCTAATAGGCTTTCATAGTATCGTTCTTCCAGATGTATCTCCAAAATGAATTTAGCAAATCAGTCCTTTGGAAGCCCACCCTTTTTCTCCCCCTTTGAATAAAATACAGCTTAAAGCTTGAGTTACATATCTAAGAATATGGTTTTAAAAGACAGAAACTAAAAGAAAAACACCCTCAGCTAAATTTCAAACTACAAGAGCATGGCACCTTCAGTGTCTGTGGGTAAATTCTTTAATGACATCTTTAATTAATTTGGAATTTCACCAAGACATAAATGTACTCATACCTATTTTTAAAAGGCAAGACTATTGATTTTGGACCGGCCATAAATTCCTGTAATATCTGTCCTCAGTAAAAAGCCAAGACAATTCTAGACCATTTCTTTTCCTCTTGAAGACATGATGCCAAAACCATCATTGTGTTGGCTGCATACATTCTGATTTATATTCAATGAGAGTTGTAAAAGCCTTTTATAGAGGAGACAGCCGAGTGACATTTTCCTATAAATCATGACCATTTTTACTGCCACAAAGTTCTAGGGCTGAACTTCAAATGTAACTGTGCTGTAAACTCTGTGGATGGAACCACATTCTTGCTGAATGAGAAACACGTCTCCGTCCCTTTCACTGTGAGCGACTTCACATTCCTCTCAGTCCCTGGCAGATGAGAGCATCCCCGAAACCCAGGGACCCAGGCTCAGCTCTGATCTAGCAGCCCGTGAAACGCAGGTCACCCAGGACACATTTGGGTACAGCTATCCTTTCAGCTTTGTGAATCACGCAGATGAGAAGATACTGGTTGTTGAGCTGAAATAAACTAGGCTTTAAAGATAACAAG
This sequence comes from Craseonycteris thonglongyai, assembly GCA_004027555.1. Taxonomy (NCBI): domain Eukaryota; kingdom Metazoa; phylum Chordata; class Mammalia; order Chiroptera; family Craseonycteridae; genus Craseonycteris; species Craseonycteris thonglongyai. Next base: position 19,335 of record PVKE010023747.1, on the reverse strand, counting down.
AACGAGGCAAGAGTAAGGGGAAGCTAATTTTAGAGTACGTTGGTATTGTGACCAGAAATATAACCCTACGAGATGCCGGGATAGCTCAGTGGTTGAACACTTGCCTCACAATCGCAAGGTCTGGGGTTCAATTCCTGGCCACCGCCTGTGTAAACCCATAAGCTGAACTGTGGTGCTACTAGTAACAGCCAGGATGGCTCTATGGTAAATGTTCTCCCTCCCATGTGGGAGGCACCCAGTTTGGTCCCTGCCCTGTGCAGCCCCACATCCACCTGTGTGCAATGAAACTATGTCACAAATGACGTACAACTATAGAGACTGCTCTGGGCCCTCCCCCTTCTCTCTATCTCTCTCTTCTCCCTCTCTCCCTTCTCTCAAACAATAAATATATCTTTTTTTTAAAAGAAATATAACCCCATAAGAGAAAATTATATTTCATGCAACATGAATCCTCATGAGAATTTCTTTTGCCCATAAAAATGACATCTTGTGCATAACTGTCCTGAACCCTCTAGGGACCATGCTTGTTAAAGCTGTAGGTAACTCGCTTTGGTAAGACAGCAGATATAGAGCAGAGGAAAGAGAGGGTGACAGGGATGAGAATCTGGATTTTCTTTCAACCTGTTTTAGTCAAAAGAACATGGGTTTAGAAGGCATCAGGATGGTTTGTTTGGTTTTGAAAAAGATACTAAGCTTCTTTGTGCCTAGATTCCTTATATACATGTAACATATGTTCTGTGAACAATACAGGTGAAAGAAATTCACAATACCCCCTCATCCTCAAGTCAAATTAAATCCAGTTTGAGTATCCACTCACTACAATAAAGCTTCAGTTTCATTTTTGGAAGTTTTCTACCCCGTTCTGTATTGGTACCAGAACCCACAGTTACAGTCCAGGCAGAATGTGACAGAAGCCTCTGGTCTTCAGTCCAAAGTGGCAACTCCTGTGACTGCTTCTTTCCTAAACCTGTCATCAGTTTAAACATGTGTAGCTTTGCTGGCAGTGTCACGTGCTTCATTCCACCTTCAGATACAGAGGTCTTCACCTGGGCTCCCAAAGACCTTTTTGCCTAGTCTCTTCTGGCGCCAGCACCATCCTTCCATCAAAGGTCCTCCTACCTTCACAGCATTATTATGAGCAGGAATCTCGAGTCATTTGCCCCTCTTCCACATTTGCAGTCCGGCAAAACTACCTACCTGACCAGGTAGGACCAGGGTCGGACCAGGCTCTGTTTCAATTCAGGAGAACCACAGACTGCACCCTCCTTTTATCTCTGACAGCACAGCCTCACCATATTGAAAGCCTTTTGCATGCACAAGCCCAGGATTGCAAGCATACCTGTGTGAGTGTGTGAATGTGCTCACACACACACACACACACACACACACACACACACAATTCACTGGTCCTTGGGAACAGGCGAGCTCAGACCTGCTTAATTTTCCTGGAAGAAATGAGGAGAAAGAGGTGCTCTTGTTTTCTTTTCTGATGAGTCCATAGCAAGGTTGTGGTAAGGGCGAGAGAGTGGCAACTGGAACGTTTCATCCATCATGTAAAATGTGGGGCAACTCTTATCTATTCCCTTGGTATTCATCACCAATCAAACACCAACTGATTCTAAAGCTAGACCTCCTCCAGCCCGTTTCTTCCTCCTGAGTTCCATGTCTGTATGTTCAACCCTTGCCCAAGTTCTCCTTGGTAACACATCAAAAGCCAGATTCCTTATCTGTACTCCATCCCAGCAACCTGCCCTTTCTCCTGTGTTACATACATCCATGAATGGTACCACCATTATGCATCTGGAAACACAGGTATCATTCTTGAGTCCTCCCCCTTCCTCAGTCCACATATAATCAGCCACAGGACCTACTGAGCTTACAATCTTAAAAGAGTTGAAATACGTTCACTTCTCTTCTACCATTCCAGGTCAGTCCACCATCGTTTATTTCCTGGGTCACCACTATAGCTTCTGAACTGATTGTCCTACTCCCAGGGTTGTCCTGGGCTTGCTCCCATCCAAACCACATCATAGCCACAGCACGCTCTCTCTAAATCCAAAGTGCAAATCATTGCAGTGTGCCTATTGTAATTCCACAATAATGCTTGTGGTCTGATTTTAATAAAGCTCTTCTACGTCTTCCTGCTATGTCCTTTTTCCTTTTTTTTTTTTTTTAGGCTAAGCTAATATACTGTAGCAAATATTAAATAGACCAAAATATAATAATTCAATACAATTCAAGCTCTTCCACTGCTCCCATCCATAACAGTCCTGAGTTGGTATCAGTTCTCTAGGGATGATTGGGCTCCAAGCTATTATTGAGGGACCCCCCACTGCATCTACCCCATGGTTCTGCTGTCCCCTAGGGTCTACTTCACATACACACCCAGCTTTATCAATGGGAGAGAGCATGATGGATGGTATGAGAGGACTAATGGGCCACGCCTGGAAATGGCACATATAGCTTCCACTAATATTGCACATGGCCGTTCCTGGATAGAAAGCAGGTGAGCTAAGTGCCTAAGGAAGGGAGAGAGGGCATGGGATTTTGTGAATAGCCAGTATATGTTCTTTAAGTTAAGAGAGAGAGAGAGAGAGAGAGAGAGAAGAATTCTTCATCACTCACGCCATTTGTCAAAAAGGGTTTCTTCACACGTATTGTAGAAATGGTCACCTGGAACCTATGTAGTTTTTACCAACTTATGTCACCCTAATAAATTTAACAATAAAAATTTATTAAAATGAGACATAGTACATCTTTTTAAAAATAGAAAGGGTTTTCTGAGAGCAGTAGACTCTCAGGTTTCTGAGTGGCAGAAGGGTGGTTATATAATTAAGAACGGGCTTGTAGGGCATGCAAGTTTAAATCTTGGCTCTGGTGCTGTCTAGTTGGGTGATTTGGAATAGATGACTTACCATCTCTGAGCTTCAGTTTGTTCATCTGTAAAATGGAAATAATAAAAAGAAGCCATAGGTTTTTTGTAAAGACAAAGGGAAATGAAATATTTAAAACCCTTAGCTCAATACTCATCAAAAAAGCAGTCTTACTAAATGAGAAATGTTACAATTAGTTATTAACTGGGTGATGTGGATGCTAGAGAAAATGATCAGAAAGAAAACCTTTGGGATCAAATGGATTCTCCTCTGTGACATTTGGCAAATTATTTAACATACTCAAGACCATTTTTATTTTTTCATCAATAAAATTATCATAACTCTTGATACCTCATAAACAGTGTGGGAATTGAAGCAAATAAAATATTTTATATTATGTTCTACACATAATAAGCCCCTTATAGATGATAATTATGATTAAAGTAAACAGTGTATCAGAAAAAAGAAATTATTTAGGTGGTAAAAACATTTTTCCCCTTCCAGAAGGAATAACTGACAATTTCAAACTCTCCCCTTCTCTCTCTCTTCCAACTTCTGTTAAGATTTTTAAAAAATTTCAGACCACAAAACTCAAATATGAAAAAAAATGTAAGTATTTTTCCTAGTTTCTGTCCAAAACTCCTATGGCACCTAGAGCAGAAATTGGATTTTGAAATTTTAAGGGAAATTTAGTCACTGGAGGCTTTTCTCAGTCAACTAAACAAAAAATGTTAATGTATGGTCAATGCCTGCCTCACATGTGGTGGTCTCCAAGAATCAAGAGGCCCTCGGAGTAACCTAACATCCAGAGTAAGAAACTGGTCCTTGGTTGTCAGTTACTGCTCCTGACTTCTACTGAGGTTTACAAAGCCCCATATGATCCAGGGTTTTCCTTAGACTTTCTTGGCTGTCCTTTGTCCTTTGTCATCTATTTCAGATACTTATCTCATAGCCAGTTTCCATCCACTTCCATGCCTCCATCCACTGTTACTGTCATGGTGACTGTCACAGCCTCTTGGCACAGTGGGATTTTCTACCATGATATGCTGTAGCAAGCCACAGGGTCTGCCTCATCCACCTCTTTCTCCTCTGTTGTCTCTGTCATAATCGCTTGGGGAAACATCTGCAAATCTCCTGATTCCCAGGGTCCAAAGAGGAAAATCGAGGCACATTGTCTCCTTTATTTGAAAATGTCCCAAATTACTTAGGAGGTCTAACTTCCCTTCTTGGGGGGAACCTTGATCAAGAAGGAAAGGGGCAGAAACCCTCTGAGAACCATCAGACTGAACAAATGTGCTTCCTCTCAGAGTATCTCTTTTCTTCCGCAGCTCAGCAAATCATTTCAAGTTTAGAGATGAGTCCATAATTCACTGTTGAAACTTGAACTTCATGATTTTTATACCTTGATTTCTGTTCCACTGTGACATTGCTTTCTTGAGAAAAAGAGAGCTTAGGTCAAACTTCCAAGGTAACTCCATACCTATATCTGGTCACCTCCTTGCCATTGAGAAAACAGAAACATCAAAGAAGAAGAATATTGTCCCACAGTCACCAAACACAAGACAGTATGGGCATCTACACTCATGATTAGTGTCGTTCTTTTGGCTCTACTGAGTAAGTGTCCCTGATCCTAGAAGAGACCAGCCCTGTATTCCCTGGAACCCAACCTCATTTCCTTCCCTAGGTCTTCTCACCAAGTAATTCTTTTTTCTCCATCAGATGTCAACAGGCATTTCCCCTAAAGGCCCAGAGAGTAAATACTTGAGACTTGGTGTCTGTAGGGTCTCTGTCATGAACTCAGAACTCCGCCATCCTAGCAATAGACCATACATAAAACTATAGCGGTGACTGTGTGCCAATACAAGTTTATTTATGAACACTAACATTTGAATTTTGTATAATTTTCACAAGTCACTATATATTACTCTTTTACAAAATTTTTAAAACTATTTGCAAAAGTAAAAACCATTCTTAGCATGGGCCATCAGTAGTCTACAAAAATAGGCAACACGTAAGATGTGGTCCAGTGGCCATAGTTTGCCAGTTCCTGCATACATTATAACGTTATATCTCTCATTACTTACCAGACTATCAACCAACAATTATGTTATATGTTCTAGTGTCTTATATTTTAAAAATTGTCTTCTCTTGTCTTTAAAGTCTTTCTAGCTACTTTATTATTTCTCTGTTGGTCTCCATAGCAAAAGTTCTTAAGATTTTTCTACATGTTTATCCAACATCTTCATCTCTCAATTACTTTTTATAACATCCTAATGTAGTTTTCATCTCAACACTATTATAAAAGAAAAAGAAAAAAAGTCTTCACTTGCAATGATCACCAATTATCTTTATGTTTCCAAACCTAATGACACTTTTTGGTCTAGATTTTATTCCATTTCTTGGCAGTTTCAACACATTTGACTACTCCCTCCTTGAGACTTTCTTTTTTCGCTTATGTGACGTTTAGTCCATCTGCCTAATTGGTCATTCCTTCTAAGCTTTTGCAGAAGACTCCTCCATTGATGCCACAAATCCTGGGCATCCTACCTTATTTTCTTTCTCTCTCTAAGTATCCTCATAGCCTTAGCTATCGTCTATATTCTGACAATTCCAAACATGTATAAGTCTGATCTCCAGACTCACATAACCGATTACCTACTTGGTGTGTTCCTGTGCATGTCCAAGAGATACTGAAAATTGACATCTGGGGAAGCCCAGATGGCTCAGTGGGTTGAGCGTTCGCCTTGCAGCCCCAGGGTCTGAGGATTGAATCCCGGCCCTGGCCCATGCAAACCCATATGCTAAACTGGGGTGTGCCCCCAGTTCAGTTCTTGCCGGGGTCCATGTGGGAGGCCCCTGGCCCAGTTCCTGCCCTGTGCAGCCCCATGCCCACCTGTGGAATAAAACTTAATTGAAAACTGATGATATACAACTACGAAGACTGCTCTGGGCCCTCCCCCTTCTCTCTGTCTCTCTCTGTCTCTCTCTTTGCCAAAACAAAACAACAACAACAACAAAAACAATCAAAATAAATCTTAAAAAAGAAAATTGACAAGGTCAAACACAGATTTGTCTCCACCTGAATCCCGTTTCCCCTCCAGCCTTCCCAGGTAATGGCACCATTACCTACTTAGATATTTAGATCATCTTGACCTTGATTTCTCTATTCCTCTCATCTACCACATGCTAATAATTAAAAGTCCTGTCCGTTCAACCTCTAAAATACATCATAAATCACTCTCTCCTTTCCATTTCCATTATATAGCTCTCATCCAAGCCACCACCTCTCCTTACCAAATTACTGAAGTTACTTCTTCCCAGTCTTCCCTCCACTCCCCTGTCCTTCTACATTCTCTCTACACAGAATTGAAAGTCATATTTTTGATGCATGAATTAAATCATGTTATAGCTCTGCTTTAAAGCTCCCATGGCTTCCCATCGCCCTTGGGATAAAATCCAAATCACCACCTGAGGGCTACAAAACCTTCTGAGACCTGCTGTCTCCTCATTTCAGGCCTCCTTTCTGCTCAATAACTATGTGGTTCGGCTAATAAACTTTGTCTCCACTTAAATAAAAAATGAACGGAGAAGACCTTTTAGTGAAGCAAAAAATAAATATAGCTACCTCATTTATTTTCAAAGCTGCATAATTCTTCTTCTACAAAATCACCACACACTTACTACTCTTCTGCAATCCTGATGAAGCTGACCTCTTCCAGTCATAGACCTTCCACTTCATGATTTGTCACTCAACTCTGCTTGCCCCCCTTCTCCATCTTCGAACCGCCTTACCCCGCATCGTACTGTTCTCACATCAGCACACCAATCACTGTAAACAGCTTACATTCATCTGTGGATTTCAACTAAGGGAAATTTTCTGATGTTAAGAATTCAATAACAGCATGGTGTTTGGAACACTTTCATTTTAATATGCACTGGGTGAAAAATGTAGGTGTCCGTGTGTGCAAGGTCAAGAATGATGGAGGGAGCTACCATGTGACTACACAGAATCAGTTATGTATTCAGATATGTCTAAATGTAACAAAAAAATATTACCATGGAGGCAAAATTTATCAGCCTGCCCTTGTATTCCCAAGGCTAGTCACTTCTGTCAGATCCTCAATTGAAGCAAATTCTTTTTGACCTCAAGGCCTTCATAAGCTGCCTTCTCTGCTAGGTTCATTCTTCCTATGGGTATTTAAATGTTTATCTTGAGGTCTGAGGTCTTCCATGGGTCCAACCCAAAGGAGCCTTCCACCTCTGACATTTATTCACTAGCCCAGATTAACTCCTATTACTAGTTTATTATCTGCTTATTATAGATAAAATTTAGTAAGTAATCTGCTTATTGTTTCTTGTTTATTTCTTCTCTAAGTTCTATGAAGTCAGGGATCAGATCTGTCTTGTTCACCACGCTATACACAACACATTGCACAATATCTGATAACATAATGAGCAGTCAATAAATGAACATGTGTTTAAAAATAAAAGGTAGGGGATGCCGGGATGTTTAGTGGGTTGAGCACTCATCTTGCAGCCCTGGGGTCTAAGGATCATATCCCCAGCCCCAGCCCATGCAGACCCATAGCCTAAACTGGGGTGTGCCCCCAGTTCAGTTCTTGCAGGGGTGAGCTTCCCAAGTTGGGGGGGGGGTCCCCCAGCAGTGGGTGTGCCTCCCATATGGGAGTCGTCCAGCCCGGTTCCTACCCTGCACAGCCTTGCATCCAACTGTGGAGTGAAACTATGTTGAAAACGAATGACATACAATTATGGAGACTGCTCTGGGATCTCCCCCTTCTCTCTGTCTCTCTCTCTCTCTCTGTCTCTCTCTCTCTCTCTCTCTGGCGAAAGAAAGAAAGAAAACAAACCTTTAAAAAAATAAAGAAAAGTTAAGTCTTAAAATGCTAGATTTAATCAAGATTGTTAGATCTAATTCACTCTCCTCAATTTACAGATGAATAAACTAAAACCAGTGCTAATGAATTGCATAAAGTCACAGCTTAAACAAGACTAGACTCCAGTGCTTTCATTTTCAGCCCAGGGTGTTGGTTCTACAAAACAGAGGGCAATGCCAAGGGATCATGGGATTAATCTTTGTTCTATGTTTCATTTATTTTTCTTTATTAAGATCAATGTTTTCAACCTTCAAATAACTTCTTAGCAGATGGGGACAGCCCTTTTAATTTGCCTAATGCAGCAAAAACGAAAGATAGCAGCAAAAATTTTCCAAACATTTTGTTTATAGCCCTCAAGCCAATGTCCAATAAAATTTAAGTTGAATTTAACCTACTTTTAATATTTCAAACCATAGCTGGTTCATGTTTTCCATATAAAAGCTACCGTTCCATCTTCGCATTTCGCATTTCCATCCTTTTTTTTTTCCACCATCCAGCGGTCTGGCTCTCCCTTGAGTGTGGCAGCCAGACGACAAATGCTCTTCCAAATAACCCCAGGAGTGGTTTCTCCTGCATCGGGTCGGCAGCCAGCTCGGAGAGTGAAAGAGCAGGGGTTAGAAACCGGGCGCCCCACTTTACAATCCTGGCCCTGCCGCTAATGCCCTGTGTCACTCTGGACAATTTGCTTAAACACTCTGGCCACAGTCCCCTGATGCATAGAATGGAGAATTCAGATTCAGATCTTTCCAAGGTTTCCTGCTGGCTCTAACATTCTATGGTTCTCATTTCTGCACATAAAATAAAACCTTGCACATACGATTAATTCATCTCATCCGCCTCTCTTTCGCTCCCATTTTATATCTTGTTTGTTTTCTCCCGTTGTGACGTGACCTCCTTAAGGAATCTTAGAATGTCTAAAAATCTTAGGAACCCTTAGGATCTTAGCATTCTTAAAATGCTATGATTCTAATCTTCAAGAATCTTTTCTCAAAATTCCAAATCAGTCCTAAATATATTCCGTTCCTTTCCCCTGATTTGCTCCAGCCTCTCCAAGGTGATGCCTTCAGCAAGCAAACACTTGATACCCTGGGAACGGGTGACCCAGCAGGCAGCCTCAACACATGCTCTGGGCACCATCAAACTCAGCCTCTCTCCCCAGGCATTGTAATTTCTAAATTTTTCTGGAAAGTGCCTAAGAAACCTTTCTGGAGCCCAGAAGTCTGTTCTTCCACTGCCAGGGGCAGTCAGACATACCCTCAAACATCCAAGAAGAAAAAATGCTTTTTCCTAAAGCATTCCACTCCCTGCTTAAATTACAGGTCCTCAAATGACATAATAAACACCCTTATCTATGTCAGGGGCCACTCGATAGTTGGGCTGCCGTAAAATGAAGCCATTCGTTCTTTCATTCATTTACATTTTTAACAAAATTTTTGTTTGTTTGTTTGTTGCAGAAATTAGTATGTGCCCGACATTGTGTTATGCGTTGGGGATCTACCCATGGAGAAAGCACTAATCAATGACCTCAGGAAACTTGGTCTCCTGCATTCCTGGACACGTAAACATGCAACTAAGTTCAAAGTCATAACTGTGACAACTTCCCTTTGCAGATTTCATGGCTATTTTGAGTGATGTATTGGGGGGAGTCAGTGAGCCTGGATGACATCATGGTATTTTCAGTATTCAAAGCATATACAATAAAGGGGAAAGTGGGTGAAAGAGCAAGGGGGTAGGGGGTGGGAGTGGGCACCAGATACACGGTGATGGAGGGAGAGCTGATTCGAGGTGGTGAGCACATAATGCAACACATAGACAATGTCATGTAGAATTGTACACCTGGACACTATGTAATTGTTACCAACCAATGTCACCCCAATGAAGTTAACACACACAAAAAAGCATATATAAGACTTAAGCCAGCCATATGCCGTGTGAGAATTGCAAGGAAGGTCCAAAGGGGGAAAGTGGAAGAGTAGAGATGTCCTCTTTATGGTCCTGAGTCTTTGAAGAAGAGAGACATGTTCGGAAGGAAGCCAAAGCCCACAGTCTCCTTTTAAAGGCCCAGACCAACGACACAAAGTCTACCCAGGTTTTCGTTAGAGATGCATAACAGAGCCTAGCTGAAAAGCTAGTCTGCTCTTCTCATCTCAACCCTGGAAGTGGAAATTCCCGACAAATCCTGGAGGTGCTTAGCGTGGCAGTCCAGCTGCCAGCAGACACGGGGAGACACACCAGGTTTTCCTTCCCACCAGCAGACACACAGTCACATGGCACTACTGAGAGTTCCTGTGAAGTTATTGTCTTCATAGGTAATTTGGAAAAGGAGGTTGTTTTTGCCTTAGTATTGTAGAATTTATATTTCAGTTTATAATTTTTCCAAGTTACCTTCATTCTGTAACAATAGCACAAAGCCAGAAGGTACGCTAAATCTTAAGATAACATGAGTAATAGCATAACTAACGTTCACTGACCTTTGAATAGGTGCAAAAAGTGGTTTTTAGACCTTGAAGTACTCTACTTTGTTAATCCTCTCAATTCCCCTAGAAGGTAAGTATGAATATCATCACCCTCACTTTACAGATAAAGAACCTGAGGTATAGAGACAGGGTAAATAATTTGTACTATGCCACACAGCTAGTCAGTGGTAAGGCTGGGATTATAATCGGAAGTCCATCTAGTCATAGCCCATGTGTTTACCAGCTAAGCTAGATTGCCTCAAACTCTAAAAATATATGTTTCTGCAGTATCAATTACTGTAAATGCTAAGTAATTTGAAACGTGATGGTTAACTTAAAATTAGACTTTTTTTTTTTTAAATGAGCAGCACTAAAACTGCAGACTGTGAAAGCATTCTAATGACAAAATAAGAGATTTCAGATACAGTAGTACTGGTTAATTGGTTCTGGGCGGCACAACAAGTACCAAACATGATAAGTTCCAAACAAATTTTTCCCAGAAAGAGTAATGTAAATAAATTGAATGTGTCCCCAAATCAAAAAGGCACAAAATGACCACAGAAGCTAAGACAAGACTACAAGGGCATGTGCACAGGGCAAGAGTTACCGTGCGACTAACACGTGACCCCTTGTTTTGACTGGAAAGGGTCAACGAGACCATCAACACCAACAAATTCTAGCTTGTGCATCAAGTACCAAACAAACAATGAATATCGGGACAACACTTTTGTGTCATAATGCATCGAGTACCGAATTTGATGAGTTTCAAAGCAATTGAGCACCAAGGTATGATTGATTGTATGTCGTAGTCTTACTGTGGGCCACTTTGAGTGGTTCAAATTCCAACCTCCCGCAGATCACTCCTCTGCATATCAATGGATTCTTTCTTGCTGGTAGAAGCAAAGGACTAGAGGAGACCTGGTAAATGAACCCAATTGAAGTGCCTTATCCAGTTATTTCATCTCAAATTTCACCTGTTGCCCTGTTCCAATGAGCTTGGAGGCAGTTCTACTGAACTCTCAGCTCTAGGTCTTTCATCTCACCTTCCCAACTGCCTAGACTGCCCCCGAGAGAGTGTATGGCTATGTGAGTTATGACTGGGAAGTTCCATTACTGGCCGCAACATCTTCTCTAAAGCAACCTGTGAAAGTGGCTTAATTTGCATATTGATGCATTTAGCCAGCAAGATGTGTGGGTTTATCAGAGTCTAAACGCCCATTAATCCTATCTAGGTCAACACATAAGTTTGGCTAACTTGCATGCAGCCTCTTTTAGGAAGGAAGTGAATAGCAACAACGCTAGGGTAACCAATCACAAAAAGGGAGTTCCCAATGAGAAAAGACAAGAACCCTAAGTTCTCATGATCGCTGGCATTAGCTTCCATCGCAGTGGTCCGCACTCGCCTTATCTCTCCTAAAACTTGAAGGTTGATCCTCCGGCTGGAAGCTCTGTCTCTTATTTTTGGTTCCATCCAGAGTGTCAATTGAACCAGTCAGTGATGAGAGAGAAGCAGAAAACATTATACCTACAGGACTAATAACAAAAGCATCACAGTCATCTATTTAGAGTATTAGGCACTTAGGCCTTTCACTCCTGCCTCAAAAGAATATATGCATGTGTGTAATATGTGTATTATCACAAATGTTTGCTTTAATAGACTGGATTAATTTTATACTGAATAATTTTGTCCATAAGAATATAAACATTATGTGAATAGTTTGAAAGGCTACCTGTGGTTGGTTTCTACTTATTGTATCAAAGACAGCAGAGTCAATACAAAATGATTCACTGGAGGTCTTAGACTCCCTGACATTGTTCCATCCTTCCATCTTCTCCCTGCCAATTCATTTCCACAACTTTTTCCAAGCTGATTCTTCACTTATGTTTACAGTGAGTTCCACATCCAAGGTTTTATGTGCTGTCTAAATTTTATAATTGTGTTGTAGAGGAATTTTTAGTCTGTCCTTTCTGGAGCACAAAACAGACATTTCATTGAATATTTATTGAAGGAATAGATACTTGCTAGATAGATCAAATGCTGAGAATAAAAAGATGAGCATAAAATTTTGACATGTGTATATAAAATTGAACTTTCAATCCTCAGCACATGCAAAACAAATGCAGGAGTGTAACCTAATGTTATAAAGATCCGTTAGCCTGTGCCTTTTTACATTTTAAAAATAAATAGTGAAATGAGGGGAAATAAAGCTCTTCCCCACTTGTAGGAGGGAAACCTGAAGCAGAATGCAGTAGTGATTTGACTGAGCTTTTTCCATTTAATTTTATTGCCTCTTAAAAATGACTGAAACATCCGGGGAACAACTATATGCTGATTCACTGAAAAACTCAGAGTTAAGCCATTGTTATTTCTCCTTTCTGTTTTGCAACAAAGTATTTTTGTATCTGCAAGGGAAACAGAAGTGTAAAATCGATTAAGAAGGATGGAGACTACTTACTGCAAGTCGGGATCAGAGAGAATTTTTCACCCTTGACTGCAAGGTAAACTCATTACACCTTAATGAGGTGTTTTCCTTTGTTTCAACCTACAAATTTAATACTTATTAAAAAAAAAAAAAAAGACGATGGTTTTGGATATAAAATCATATTCAACACACCATAAAGCCAAGAGATGGGAGAAGAGGTGGCAAGAAAAAATAATATTTAGGGTACCTAAATAGATGTTCTTTTTAATTCAAAATCAATATTTTGAAAGACTGACTTCTGTTTAAGTTACAGAAAATAAATGAAGATTCTTAGGGTGGCAGCCATGCCCAAGCTATTCAAATGTTAGCACACTGACACAGTATGTTGCTGTCTAGTATGTTTTGGGACTGCTCCAGGGATTGGTGTCCTCACCCAGATCAGAGGAGTAAGAGAAATCTATATAATAGCCCATGGTTTGTTTGTTTTTTATTGTTTTTGACAGAGACAGAGAGAGACAGAGAGAAGGGGGAGGGCCCAGAGCAGTCTCCATAGTTGTACGTCATCAGTTTTCAACATGATTTCGCTCCACACAGGTGGGCAGGGACCAAGCAGGGCAGGAACTGGGCTGGGGGCTTCCTGCATGGGAGGCACACCCCCTTGAACCAGGGGCCTAACTGGGGGGGGGGGGCAAGAACCAAACTGGGTGCCTCCTGCATGAAAAGCACACCCCAGTTCAGCATATGGGTCCGCACAGGCCGGGGCCAGGATTCGATCCTCAGTTCCTGGAGCTGCAAAATGAGCGCCTAACCTACTAAGCCATCTTGGCTTCCCCAGTCCATGGTTTTTAACCTACTGTGCTTTGCTCAGTCACGGTCCCAAAATGGTGTCTGCACTGTAATCCGCAGAGCACGTGAACACGTTACTTTTTATGACATGGAGGTGTTTTCTAAGTTAAGATCTTGAGACAGAGAGATTATTTTGAATTATCTCATAGACCCAATATAATCAACATGGTCCCTACAAGAAGGAAGCAGGAGGATTAAATGTAGAAGGGAACATGACAACAGAAACACAGATTGAAGTGATATGGCCACGAGTAAAGGAATGCTGGCAGCCCCCAGAAACCGAAAGAAGCAGGAATGGATTCTCCCTTAGAGCCCGTAAAACCAAGCAGCCTAGCTGATACCTTGACTGTAACCCAGGGGTCCTCAACCCTCGGACCATGGATTGGTACACAGCCATGACATTTTAAGAACCAGGGCGCAGAGCAGAAGGTGAGTAGCAGGTGAGTAAGCAAAGCTTTATCTGTTGGACCAGTGGTGGCATTAGATTTGTTTATCATTGTTTCACTATATAGTACAATGTAAAAATAATAGAAATAAGATGCACAATACATGTGACGCAATTGAATCATTCTGACACCATACCCCCCGCTACCCCACCCTGGTTTCGTCAAAAAATTCTCTTCCCCCAAACCGGTCCCTGGTGCCAAAAAGGTTGGGGGCCACTGTTTTAATCCCATTACACTCTTTCGAAACGTCTGGCCTCCAGAACTGTAAGATAATAAATTTGTATTGTTTTAAATCACTGAGTTTTTGGTAACTTGTTATAGCAACAAGAAACTGGCACACCTATGGGGGTGGGGGGAACCCTTTATTGAAAATGAAAACCCTTGTTTTTTTAGTTCCAGTTTCATCACCAATGAGTTATGCAACCATGGATACATCATCTGATTGCTCTGTATTTGGGTTTTCTCAGAAATATAATGGGTGGGTTAGGAGGTGGAGAGACCATAGAGCTTGAAAAATAGTGGCCTATCATTTGGACTTAGCCTATTAGGTGTGTTTTATGGTAAAATGTTTAAAATTATAGACCAGGGAAAATATTTTTTTAATCTAGATATTTCACTTTTTTTTTTTTAAGATTTATTTTATTGTTTTTGACAGAGACAGAGACAGATAGAAGGGGGAGGGCCCAAAGCAGTCTCCATAGTTATATGCCATCGGTTTTCAACCTGGTTTCCCTCCACACAGGTGGGCGGGGGGCTTCCCACATGGTAGTCATTCTCCCTCAAGCCAGGGGCAGAACTGAGGGGTGAGAACTGAATTAGGGACCTTACACATGGGAAGCACACCCCAGTTCAGCATATGGGTCCACACGGGCTGGGGTTGTGATTCAATCCACGGTCCCCAGGGCTGCAAAGTGAGCTCTTAACCCTCTGAGCCATTGTGGCTTCCCTCTATTTTACATTGTTTAAAAAGCCAGCATCATTTGGAAATATAAAAGATCTTGCAAAACTGAGTCATATCCTCTGATGGCAATAATACCAGTGATACAACTTCAATTTGAGCAATGTATAATATTGTACCTAAAGCTTTAAATGTATGGACATGTATCAAAGTGTTGTTTGTTTGTTAACATAGTTACGATATTTTCCAAATGACTATGGTGGCCTTACTGATTGATATTTGTGTTTTTGTTTCCTTGCATGGTATACAGGTCACTTTAAATGATTACAGGATATTTGGTTGTATACATCAGCATCATGAGCTTAGTTAATGTGAGTCTACTCCAAGATCTATCAGGGATCTGAAGCAAAACTTCATGTTCTTCAATCACATCAATCTGTTTCTGTTGTTTCCTTCTACATTTAATCTCTTGTTTCCTTCTTGTAAAGACCATCTTGATTATATCGGGCCTTGAATACAATAATCTCAACACTGCCCCTCAGATGAGATGTGTACTTTCCAGTTTGCCACAGTTCCCACCTTTCCACCCTACACAATTTTGTTACCTCTTCTGACCTGATACGTGTAATTCTAAATTATAGGAATTTGTGCTTCCCACCTCTGGACATGATGATTAGCATCAACAGTCAAAGATTGCAAAGTAATGCAACTCCTATGGAGACCCCATACTATAGGAAGCAGAGCTCCAAAATGGCCCCTCAAGATTGTCCACCCCCGGCCCAAGCCCATGAATATGATGGGATATCATACCTATGATTATGTGGCAAAGGGATTTACCTATATACTTAGACATCACCAATCAGTGGACTTTGAATTAGTCTAAAGAGAAATTATCTCTATGGGCCCAAACTAATCCCATGAGTCTTTTAAAACCAGAGAGATTTTCCTCTGGATACTAGCAGAAGGGACAGTGAAAAGACCTGAAGCAGCAAAAAGATATGATGTGTTGCTTTTGGCTTTGAAAATGGGAAGGAGTATGCGCAAGGAGCAGAGGGCAGCCTTGTGGAGCTGCAAGGGACCTGGGCCGAGAGTCCGTGAATTTGTTTGTCATAGGAAATTCACAATAAACAGTAAATTTCGTGTTTGATAACACTGTACATGTTATAATAAATTTATAAATTCATTAAACTGGTTGCTGAGGACACAATGATTGAATAAACAAATGTGTGACATTGGGCAAGTTACTGACCTCCCTTCTAGTCCATTTCCTCATCTGTAAAATAATAAGATTAAATATTTATGTGCCTTTCAGATCTAAAAATTCTTGAGCTCCATCAATACAATCTGTTGATTTATAACATATCATGAAATAAAATACCTGTTTTCAAATATTTATAGGTCATCATGGAAAATGGTAACCTTCTCTAACCTATACTGGTTTTCAGAACATGGGTTATATTCCATATGAGAAATCATTTCCCAGCAATTAAAATTGCTCACCAAAGGAAAAAAAAAATGACTTTATAAGTAATGTGCTCTCTCTTCCTAGAATAATCCAGGCAAAAGACAGATGAGTATTCGTTCCAGGAGCTACCAAAGAATTTACCATCTTGAGAGAGTCATTAAGCTGTATGGCCTCTGCCCTCTCCCTGAACTTGAATTTACTATGGTTTTTGTATTAATATATTCCATTTATACTAGTAACTTAGATGGTTACAAAAGCATGGTCTAGGTCCAGTTTCTTTTTAATTATAACAAATATAGCATTATAGTTTATAATAGTTGATCAAAGCATCAGCAATTTCTTGCTTGCTAATTTGAACATGTCACCAGGAATAAATAGCACATGGTATGTGTAATGCAATCTTAAAAATGTTTTATTGGAACAATTCTTAGACCTCTTACATGGAAATGAAAAAATAAGAAATGTAAATGAGCGTGAGGTCAGACTGATGAAGCAAGTCTCTAGAGATCCTTAGAAGTTAGAATGGATTTTAAAATTCATAATGACTGAATTATAAAATAAATGAAAACCAGCAGGGTTAAATATGAGGTTGATGAGAGCAAAAAAGGAAAGTTCTTTGGATATCTATGACAGGGAGCAAGCAAGTGCAGGTTCACTTCTAGGGCAAGAAGGGATTTTCTTCCACGTTCTTTTCTTTCAGTGTTTACTCTGTACCAGGCACAGTAATGGTCACTTGAAATACAAAGGCTAAGGAGTCATAGTAGTAACTGTTTAAAAGGTTGTGCTTTTAAGAGAAAAGTAGGCGTATATAACTGAGTGAAAATAACAGCAACTAAAACTGAGTACTAGCCATGTTCCATGTGATTGTAAGGGGAAAATGGAGCCCAATTGTGAAAGACCTGGGATGGCAGGTAAAGGATATTGAGCTTTGAGCTTGAGGTCATTGAAAACCAAGAGGGAAAGGGACTGACTGACTTGATTCAATTTTTACGAAGATAACTATGCTGGCAACATGGAGGATAACTTAAACTGGGGGTGGGGGGGGGGACGGAAATGTCAGTGGTTGGAAGTCAAGTCAGAGGGTTATTAAAATAGTTCAATCATGTCTAGAATTTTGAGATGCCCATCAACAAACATTTATTTAAAAATAGTAAATACTCAACAGAATGCTGAAGAGCCCATATTAACTACACCTCTCATAAAAATAAATGGTAAACTTTGAACTAATCTATGGGCAGTGGGGAATCAAGGTGAACATTCTCAAATGAGAGCACAGGGAAATTGTTGAGGTTTCTAGAGTGGGAAAATAGCCATCTATGGGTACCACTTACCAAGAGAGGGAAAACAGAAAGAAGAATGGGTTGGCAGTAAGATGATAGGGTTAGCTCTGTATTTGTGCCGACCAAATTGTTAGTACACAGTTGACAAATACTTTTGAAATCAAATTGAATGGCATGGCTGCTCACTAAAGCAGGCCACCCCTCAGAAGTCTTCAAGTACCACATCACTTCTGAATTATTATCTGAACTTCAGAATAACATACTTTGGTGGGAGCAGCTCAAGATTTCATCTCATTGCAAAATTGCTCAATCAAATGCCAACTCACCACACTTCTTTCCCACCTTTACTTTAAAGTTCTACTTTATCTAGGTTTTTTTCCCTAAGAATTCAATGTTCTTCAGTTACCCTTATGGTCTTTCCTGGTCTTACACTATAGGGGTTGTTGTAATAAGGTAAGAAAAAGATGAAGAAGAAAAAAAATAACTAAGTAGTAGGACTATAGATACAAAGAAAAGGAAGAAGTCAAGTAATTTAAAAGGTAGGTTCAATTGGCCTTGAGAATCAATGGGAAATAATGGGTCAAGTGGAAGAAACACATTTTGTGTGGGCTTTCAAGTTTCCTAACTTAGCTGAGCATGTTGCTGGCAGAACCATTCATCTAAGTAAAGATTAATGTAAAAGGAACTGGGAGAGGGAAGAAAAATACTGTCTTAGTTGAGGTCATGGTGACCTTGAGATAATTGTGGGGCTCCATGGTATCTAGGAGATAGAAATATGAACAACTGAGACATAAATTGCAACCATTTAGGTGGTACCTGAAATAAATGGCTTGGATCAACTCAACCAAAGAGAGTCTAACAGTGAGGTGCCTGAGATGCAAATCCTAAGGACTACAACAACGGACAAAATTGCTGAAAAAAGATATATCTGAGAAGATAAAGCAGTACGTAGAGATGCAAGGGGAAAATAGGAATAAGAAAGCCAAAGTAGCAGAAGTTTCAGGGAGGAGGGGAAAGCCAATACTCTCATGCTGTGAAGAGGCCCCCAGTAAAGACTAATAGGATTTGTTGGGTTTTAGCACTTCCAGGGTGTCCAATGGCTTCCACAAGAACAGTTACAATGGAGCCATGAAAGAGGTTACATGGGGCCCAGGAGAAAATTTCAGGTAATAAATTGCAATCTCAAGCTGAGATGTTTCTTTGTGAATTTTGGTTAAGAAAGGAGGGAAGGAGAGAACTGGAGTAGCTAGAACAGGGCATAGGATTCAGTTAACAGAACAGCAGAAGCATGACTGGGAAGTCAAATCGCTTTTGTTCCTTTATTCCTTTAGGTTCTGTTTGTAAAGTGTTTTTTCTGCGTTTATGAAGCAATTTCTAAAGTGAAGATTTCTGTCAAATGTATGTGAGACCCAGCGATCCTTGTTTCAATTTCATGTAAATTAATTTAGAATATTAGTTACTTCTCACTGATTTCCATATGACTGAATTCACTAGAATCCTAAACTTGTGTTTATTTGTATTTAGTCAGCATGTTTGGAATCTATTTATTTATATGAAATTTCTCTTCAGAGCGTTGTTAAATTAAATGTTCAGAAACAACAATAATCACCAAAACTGGGGAAGCCGAGATGGCTCAGCAAGTTGAGCACTTGCTTTGCAGCCCCAAGGTCCCAGGATGGAGTCTTGGTCCCGGCCATGGCTCATGTGAACTCATATGCTGAACTGGGTTGTGCTTCCCATGGGGTGGAGGGGG
>PVKE010023746.1:0-24389 GCA_004027555.1 Craseonycteris thonglongyai | reverse complement strand
ACCTATAAGTGAGGTCATATTTTTCCGGATTCTTTCAGTCTGACTTATTTCGCTTAATAAGATGGTCTCTAGGTCCATCCATGTTGCCAGAAATGACTGTATTTCCTCATTTCTTATCGCTGAGTAGTATTCCATTGTGTAAATGTACCACATCTTCTTTATCCAGTCATCTATCGAAGGGCATTTTGGTTGTTTCCATTGAACACCTTTCTTGATAAATATTTTTTTCGTGATATAATAAAGTTGGGTTAATTTCTGATTTTAATATTTTGTCCATTTATATACAAACTATTATAGATTGGACATGATTTCTATCTTTTGGTACCCATTGGGTGAGTTATCCAATGAACTGGCTTGTGTTATCTGAATCCTTGGGTCTTCTTTCTGTCTGTTCTTTTGATGACCATGCTAATTTCTGATTTTAATATTTTGTCCATTTATATACAAGTTATGGATTGTTTATTTAAACAATATGAATTAATAGGCCACTCTACAGAGCTGTACTGGCTAATGTGTTAGCCTCTAGGTATATGTGGCAATTGAGCATGTGCAATGTGGCTACAGCAATTTGAGATATCTGTGAATATATTGTACACATCGGGATCCAACTATATTTTGCTACTTACATTTGTTGTTATGTATGTTAAGTATCTTTAGGTCCCTTTTAACTTAGACCAGTCCACCTCTTTCTCCCTACTCTCTTTATATATATTTAAATTCATATATATATTGTTTTATATATATATATATATATATATATATATATATATAGTTAGTTTTATTAAGGTGACATTGGTTGATAAAAATTACATAGGTTCCAGGTGTACAATTCTATAATACATCACCTATGTTTTGCATTGTGTGCTCACCATCCAGAGTTCTTTTCCAATACCATATAATTGATGCCCCCCTCCCCCCGTACCCTCAGGTAACCACTAAACTATTGACTGTGACCATGAGTTTTGGTTATGGCACTGACCAGCTGAAAAATATGCAGCAGTTACCTTGTAGAATGTCTTACAGCCAGAATTGCTGATTTCTTCCTTTTGGTAGCAGTCACACATGATCCTTGTTTTACTATTCTCTGTATTTCCTGAACACAGAACATTAAGTCTAAATACTTGATTAGATTTAGGTTCATGATTTCCCTTTGGTCTGAAAAGGAAGTCTGTTTACTTCTATTATAATACATCACATCAGAAGTTTGCAATGTTTTATTGTCACATTTTTCTTTTTTCTTTTTTTAGGATTTATTTTATTGTTTGAGAGAAGGTGTGTGTGAGAGAGAGAGTGAGAAGGGGGAGGGCCCAGAGCAGTCTCCATCGTTGTACATCATTAGTTGTGACATGGTTTCATTCCACACGGGTGGATGTGGGGCCATACAGGGCGGGAACTGGGAGCCTCCCACAGGGAGGAGAGAACCTCGCTGCTGAGCTTTCTGGGCAGTTACCAGTTGCACCGCAGTTCAGCATTTGGGTTTGCGTGGCCGAGGCAGGGAATTGAACCCTGGATTTTGTAAATCTGAGGCAAGCACTCAAACCACTGAGCTATCTCAGCTCAGAAGTGAGCAAGGTGTTCAGGTTTGGACTGCTGGATCCCTTCATTGTAAGTTCCTGAATCACCTCTACACGTATTCATTTTATCATCTGGCTCAATCAAAATTCAGTCAAAAACTGAGCCACTCTTCCTACTGTGACACTAAGGGCTTATTAAAGGAATCTGACCTATGCAAATAAGGGAGGATTTGAAAAGGCAAAAGCCTGGAAGGGAAATGTCAGAACCAAATAAACAGAAACAGACACAACCAGTAGCTAATGTGTCTGAAATTCTGAAGCAAGGATATCAGAGAAGCCAAGCGAAGATATCGTGGGCAGCCAATGAAGATGGAAAAAATAGGAGGGTTCAGGAGAGGTAAGCGGAAGTTCTGGAAAACCATGCTTCTGTAGCATTCACAGCTATGTTCTGCAGCCAACGGCTTCTGGTGAGCTGGGGGCCACTGCTGATCACCAGTCCAGCACTTACAAAAATGGATATATAATAGAGAAGAATAAAGACACATGTAGATGGCATCTTGCACGTGCCTGTTACTGTGTCTAATCACAATAACGCTCTGATAGTTATAGTTTTTGCTTCACGTTGACTTCTGAGTTTGGGATAAATTACTCTTTTATTCAACTCTAATGCAGACCCATACAAAGGAAATTCAAGGAGGTATCATTCTTGTCAGTAGCCATGTTGACATAACACAACCCAGCATACCATCTATTGATAGCATTTAATTAAGGTTGTTAAATTATGATTCTCTAATTCTCTATTCTAATTCTGTGTTCCCTTGTGCATTTGTTACCTAGAATTCTTTTTTTAGTAAGAATATCTTTTCATTTACTAGAACTATTCGGTAACCCAGAAACATGTCAGAGAAGTAGAATAAATGTTAACTCCTATCAATTATAAATTTTCAGTGTAATGAGTTGTTGTCCTAGCAACTTTCAATGGTGCCTGATGAGTGACACTTTGTTCTCTCTCTCATTTTTCACCTCTTTCATTCCTTATTATTCAAAGAGATCTGCCATTTTGAGCTTTCTTATATTTCCTTTTTAAATCCATTGCAATCTTTGTTATAATGTTCAGATGGTGACATATTTGTCCAGAGCTTCCCCTCTGCCATTTGGCACTTAATCTGAAACGTGTGCCTTCTGCTAATTTTTTCTCAAATTTGTCTGCCTAGGTTAGGTTACCACTCTCTCCTGTAGAGCTGAATTTTGTTGGCTCACAGTACCCCCTTCTTTCTTCCTTTATTTTTTCTGTGACACTACCACTACACAGCTGCTCATATGGTGCAGAATGTGTTGGTGGTGGGTGTTTTGGCCAAATCCAGCCTTGTCTAAAATTTCTTTTTTATCTAATTTTGTTGAAAACATAATTCATGTTTTTTCCCCCAGTATTTTATTAGTTCTGTTTTATGAGGGTATTTTATAAAAAGCTATGGTACCATCATGCTCTTCCTATAGAAATTTCCCCAATTATCTTTAGAAAGTTTTAACCATTAAGAATTTATTTATTAAATTTATCGAAGTCTATGCCCTGGAAGCTTTTACCTAAGGCAATCAGCCTTAATTCTCTATTTCTAAACTCTTAAGAGTTTAACTTTTCTTGTATCACACTCATCTTTAGAAACCCAACCGAAACAGTTATCGTATCCCTACTGGGTCTTTCCCCACAGCCCCCAATTTGGACATTCTCTCCTTTACTTTAAATATTCTTTACAAATCCAACAAAAGGGTTGTGAACTAGTCTGCATGTGTAAATCAGAGCTCTGCAATAAAGAGCCTGAAACAGAAATTTTATTTTTTATGGAAACCTTAATTCCCGTTGGAAGAAATGGAAATAGATGAGCTAATGGTTATGCCCAGAAACATCCAAATAAACCAACCTGGAAAAAAGAGGAAGGGAAACAGATGGTTCAACAAAATTTAGGGTTTAAAGGAGTATACTAAAAAGAAACTGATCGTCATTTAGGAGTAAGATAATGGTGAGTGTTTTATACTCATTCACTTAGCAGTTAATGAGACAGGTGCCCTCCTGAACATCATAGGCATTGGCCTGAGTACCAGTTTAGTTAACAAGGAGATGCTTGATCTAAATCTGGTAGAGTTCTTCCAATGCTCTCGAGATCTTAGTCTGTGTTTCTCAGAAAGAGAAAAAATGAAAAAAAAAAGAAAAGAAAGAGGAAGATAATATTCTGAAATCCTGAAAAGATATAAGCAGTGGTTGGAAATTTATTTTCGAGGATTCTCAATTAGCACTGTTGGGAGCTAGCCAAGATGAATAAAGAAAAACTTACAAGAAAAAATTCAGGAGAAATGGTAAAAATAGAAAAGCACAGTCACCATCAACACAATGATATTAAAAAAGGATTGTGAAGTGGTTACCACAGAGATAGCAAAGATCAGCTCTATGATCCAACAAACTGACAAGGCTGCTAAAAAAATTCATGATTCTTGGATCCCAGTCATTTTAAAGATTTGTAGACTGGAAACAATATTATAAATACAGTACTGGCACTCATAACTGCTCATATTTCCAGGCAAGCATTTTGAGTTTCCTTTGCATTATTCTCCCATTTTTCTCAATTTTCTTAAGCTGAATGAACATCACTGAACTTAATAGTGCAGGTATTAAATTATACCTGCAGTTTTGGGGTTAAATGAGACTTGAACAATGCTGCCAACAGCCTTAAGGCTAAGCTGGTGAGGTTTCGGGGTGAATTTCGTTTTGTTTTCCTTATTCTAGTCACTTTACTCTCCCTATGCCATGACACCACCTATTCTTCCAGTTATGAAAAATAAAGGACAGTTGTTCTACATGAGTTTCCAGATCTTACCTGTGGAACTTTATGACTCTAGTTTTAAATAATGTCTGAGAATCGTTTTGGTAACTGATAATACAAAAAGGTGGCCAGTACTACTCCTTAAATTTTTAGTAATAATTTTTGGTATATATATTCCATCAAACATTACTAAGTCAAAATCTTTTTATATAAAGTTTGAGGATGCTATTGCTATTGGTTTAAATTTGAGTAATGAAAAATCATTGATTAAAAAACACTCAATGGGATTTTAATAATTGGTCTCTTTACTTTAAAATAATCCTAATTTACACCTCTAAAATGTAAACACATTGAAAAAGTGTGTGTGTGTGTGTGTGTGTGTGTGTGTGTATTTACATGAATGGGTAATTTGTAAATTTATACAATGACATTAAAGTTAAAATCAATCCTCTTTTATTTATGTATTCAACATCTCATGTATACTAAGACCAATCAAGACTCTAGTACTATTGATCATCACTGATGATAATGGTCATCATCAATATTTTCACTTTTAATCAAGATATTACAAATTATGATCAACAAAAATCTCTGTCTTGATGAGCATCAGTATCCTGTATCCCACTCCCTATAATAAAGATAAGTATAGTAAATATCCCAAACAGGACAAGAGGTTTGGAAAAGTCAAAAATTTAAAAGTCATGTGGGGAAGCCGGGATGGCTCAGTGGGTTAAGCGCTCACTTTGCAGCGCCAGGGACCCAGGATCGAATCCCGGCCCGTGCGAACCCATGTGCTGAACTGGGGAGTGCCCCCAGTTCAGTTCTCTCTCTGTCTCTGTATCTCTCTCTCTCTCTCTCTCTGTCAAAAACAATTAAAAAAAAGTCATGTTATTAAATTTAAAAGTCAACAATCATTATGGAAAAATACATTAGGTACTAATAATTTCATGGCAGATGAATACTTGAGAAGTAAAACTGTCCTTTGTAATGTGCATCTTTACTCCTTTTTTTCATTGCTCAAATACTAAATAGAAATTGGTTACTGTGGAGACTAATATCAAACCCCATTAAATGAGTAGTTAAATATTGACAAATGTAAAGTGGAGACCAATATTTGCTGCAGGGGACAGTAATGATTGATATACAGTGGGAATAGGTTTAGTATACACTATTATTATTTCAGCAAAATAATTTCAAGTCTCTCCTGTTAGCATCTTTAAATTTTATCATGCAAAACCACATTTTATTCAAATTTATTTGCTTGGAGACCAGATGCCAATTAGGTTTCTTTCCTTCTAGCAAAATCAAACAAACATATGAATATTTAGATGTTATTAAATATAAATTGTATAAGTATGTGGGTCTTAATGACCTTAAACTAAGCATTTCATGCATACCATTTTTATATACAACTGATAAAGGTTCTAAACTCTCATAAAAGTTCCTTGGATATGGATGGTTTTCAAAATTCATAATTTTTAAAGAAATATTAGGGTACATATCAACTATTAGGCAATGCCCTGACCATTGCAAGAGCAATATAGTCCATAATTAAATATGTTACTATTTCTGCAGCGAAGAGCTTGAATACTCGCACGAAGCAAAATAAAGGAAAACAAAACAAAGTCTCATTTTGGTTCCAGTCAGGTTTGTGGCAAAATCAATTTTTGCTAATAAAACACTTTGCTTTAGGGTATTCAAATTGTTTAGATCTATTTTAAAAGTTAATATGTACATAACTTTCAAATCATTAGTTTTGTTATTTTCTAAAAATTGTATGGGGGAAGGATAGCTTTTTTTTTTTTCTTTTCATTGAATTAAATGAATATTCTCTATGAGCTCTTGATGAGAAGTTATCTGACCTGCTAATTTACACCCAGCAATGGATGAGTCATCAGCCATTCCTAGAAAGATCTCCCAACCATGTGGTGAAAGGGAGGTTGTCATTAAAGACACAGAGAACATAATTGGAGTTGGCTTCATGGCACCTCTTGTATCCCCTGGAGTTCATCAACCTCTTTCTGCTGCCCATGTCCTCTAGATCTTTGTTCTTCCAAGTGTTTTCTGAATACCAGCAGCAACTGGTATCTTGTTAGAAATGCAGAATCTCAGTTCCCATTCCAGACAAATGAAATTAGCATCTACAATCAAGTTTGTCCAACCTATGGCATGCAGGCTGCACACATCCCAGACTGCTTTGAATGCCGCCCAACACAAATTCGTAAACTTTCTTAAAACAATATGAGATTTTTTTTGCGATGTTTTTGTTGTTGTTGTTGTCCCAAGACAATTCTTCTTCCAATGTGGCCCAGGGAAGCCAAAAAGTTGGACACCGCTGCTACATTTTTTAAAGATTCTAGGGATTTAAAAAACATTCAGACTGATTAGTAATGATCCATCAAATCATTGAGGAAGAAAGTCTCAGCTACTTCTCCCAATTCTTGTCACTGTTTCTGAAATTGTCGTCCTCTCACTTTACTGAATGTTTGTACTTTAGGGAAACCTTCATACAAATACTAAAATTTTCCCTGGATGAAGATAAAGCCTTAGCATTCATTTGAGTTTCTTGGTGGGTTTCCTGGGATATAGAGCTATGCCTGGAAAATACACACAAAAGGAGAAAGTATATATATGACCCAAAACTTGGTTTTGGAGATGGTTATAGTGAACAGAACTACTGTGGCCTTTTCTAAGAAAGTGCAAAGGAGGCAGCAAATTGGCTCCTCTTGCCTTTAGGTGGATGAAATTGGCTACAAAAAAAATCTATCTGTACATAAAGCTACTTTCTCAGAAAGATCCCCACGATTCGTGGTAATAGAAAGTACTATATGATGTTGGAAGCACTGTGATTCTCTTATTTGTTGTTTTTGTTGTTATTTCATGGGTGTATGCCCCTCCTTCCCTATCCTTCACTGGAAGAAACTTTGAGATTGTCTTCAGGAGAAGTCAGGAAAGGAGGCACAAGAGATACCATCTTCCACTTCAGAGCCGGTTTTTGAAGAAACAGAACCACAAAAACCATAAACTGAGAGGTAAACAATGAACATTTCTGCTGCCTGAAGCAAAAAAGAAAACAGACCTGATAAATGGCCCTAAGTCTTAATGATACCAGAACTAATATGTGATTCCTTGAGGCATAAGTTTGTTTCTAAGAACGTTCTAAATATTATTTTTTAACAGATAGTGGGTTAGATGTTCTGCAAGCCTAAATACCGGTATATATCATGTTCCCATTTTTCCATGCCAAGTGGAATGAGTAAACAGGTAAATAATGCAGGAATGTTGGGGAGGAGAAAGCAGAGTAACTTAACTACTCTATGATCAGGTGAAGGGAAAATGAATGGAAGAGATTCACAGTCATGTTATGATTAATTTTATCTCCTACAATCAGGATTAATTGCAACACCTTTTTGACAATTTGGGGATTCAATTCACCAGAATCCTGATAAATGACAGACAATATGTCAAAATTTACATAAGTTTTGGACTTAAAGGCTGATTGAAAACAAATAATGGCGGCTTTTAATAACAAAATGTGTTTTCATTGATAAATGAGGCAGTTTATATTAAAGAAGGGGCATAAGTCTGGCATTTTTCTGCATCTTCCTGAACATATGGGGATCATAGAAATGTCCCCATTTGTTTCTGCACAGATGCTCTGCAGAAGTCTTCTCCCCAGGCAAGAAGAAAAATAAAATGATTTTAAGTATTCCTTCACAGCTGTAAACACATAAAACCCACAACTGCTCTTTAAAATTAGTTGTCTTATTAGAGGTAGCTAATATAATTATACCTTTAATGAAGTCAACTTAATAGCCTAGTTTGTTGATGGATATAGAAATACTGGCAAGCCTTGTTGTCACAGAATGTTTTTCCACCACCCTAGATAAAGTTGATGAAAGTGTTTTCCATCTTAGCATGTTCAAGTTCGTATAAATATAAATTCATCTCCATGGGGCCAATGCGAGGAAGGCACTCTGCACCATTTCACTGTAAAATAACAATAGGGACGTTTGGAGCAGCTGGAAACTGAAGTACGTGGGAAACCTTCGTTCATCCTTCCTGTTTCTCAAGGACTGAATCTCATTTACTTGAACCAACTTCTTCCTGAGCTCCTCGTCTCTTGAACACTGAGATATGTAAGCGTTTGGGGATCAGATAATAGAGCTTAAAGAAATTTTCAGCTGAGACCACGTACGAACAGAAAGAAGAGGGCAGGCAGACAGACAATTCTAGTCAGGCATAAACACATGACTATCAGAACTATTACTACTAATAACAGCAGTCTTCGGCAGACCTCCAGCACAACTATGAATCATCACCACCAAGTGTTGGGAAGTTTACCTAAATAGCTATCCTGCTATTAGTTATTTAACACATTGGCACTTCTATTCTAGTTCCACATAACAAAAGTTTCACTTGAACCAGCTTCAACAAAAAGAGAGAATTTACTGAATCATAATTAGTAATATTATGTCTTGAGACACTCTGGGTTAAATTTCCACAAGACTCTCTTTATCTCTCGTAGTTGTTATTTTGTGTTCTGTCTTCTTCTCAATGACTGAGGACTGAGTTGTCTACGATGGCTGCAGAAAAAGATTGCCAGGTGCTTGCGGCTTACATCTCCTCAGCTCTGCCACCTGGTCAAAAGGATTCTCCATATCCCAACTCAACACTAGTGGAAAAATGCTTCAGAAAAGGCCCCATGGGGGAAGCCGGGATGGCTCAGCGGGTTAAGCGCTCACTTTGCAGCCCAGGGAACCAAGGACCGAATCCTGGCCCCGGCCTGTGCGGACCCATATGCTGAGCTGGGGTGGGCTTCCCATGCGGGAGGCCCCCAGTTCAGTTCTCACCCTGCACAGACCCCACCCACCTGTGTGGAATGAAACCATGTCGAAAAGTGATGATATACAACTATGGAGACTGCTCTGGGCCCTCCCCCTTCTCTCTGTCTCTCTCTCTCTCTCTGCCGCTGTCTCTCTCTATCTCTGTCAAAAAAAATTTAACATAAATCTTAAAAAAAAAAAAAATCTGCAGAGTACTGGTGACCAATGAAACCGTCTCAATTTGCTTTCATTTTGATTTCTGATTTTCACAAGAATCATTCAAACTACAAACCGAATTTTACTTAATAAAGAAACTTACCCTTATTCACTTAACGGGTGACTTATAAATCTAAGGTTTGAACGTGAATTTGTCCACTGTTGTCAACAGTACCACTTCCAATGCAGGGCAAGCACGGCCTGCTTCAGCCCAGGCCTCAGGGGACCCTGTACATCCTTCTGCACTGACACTTTGGAAGCCAGTCTTCACAATGGCTTCCTAACAACATGTTTAAGTCCCTTTCCAGGGTTGAGGATGGTCTGGGGCTGACTGCCATCCTGGTGGGGTGGATGCCTATTACTGGCTCTTATTCATCCACCTCTGGTTTCTGTTCTACCTCCAGCTTAGAGCCTGAGGTCATGAGGGTATCTCCCCTACCCACTTCAGTTGCTGACACCCAGGGCAGTAACTACAGCTCCTCTACAGGCTCTACATCATGTGACAATCATCCCATGACAGGCATGCCTGTTTCTTCTGAGTATTTTCGAGGCTCTGGCTCTTTAATGCCAAGGGACTCTTCTGATGTTCTCTCTGCCTCAAATCAATGTGGTGACTTCCTGCTTTCCTAGGTCAATCTTGAGCTGTGTCAGATGAAGGGTGGCAATTCCTAATGCAAATGGAACTGTTCTTGTCTTATTCATAGGCTTCTAGTTTATCCAACCTGCTGGTGGCAGTGTGTGGAAGGCAAGGGTATCATCACATTGAAAAAGATATTCTAGGAATGTGATGAATACAGCCTAAGATCTTCAGAAGACTTGTTTAGAAGATGTGTTGGTCTATGTTTACAAAGGGTCAAACTCACATCACAAGAAAACAAATTATCTTTCACATTTTCCTGAACAGTCTGATTAAGTCTTGCCTTTGTTGTTATCATCAACAAAACCCATAAACCTTTCAGAAAGTCATTAGAAGCCAGTATTCACAAAGCTCATGAAGGATGATGCAATGCCATGAGCAATAATATAATCAGCATGAAACAAATTGGATCAGGATATCACCAAGGCAAGAATATCTATATAGTTCCTATATTAACAGGCTCCAAAGAGCCACAATATTGTGATAAAGGCAGCATTACTTTGTGTACTGGTAGGAGATATGAAATGAGCCAAGCAGAGCACATCTGATGATGAAAAATCCGAGCAGTTGGTTCTTGAACCGGAATAGGAAGGTAAGATGCCTGGAGATGAAGGAAAAATTTTCACTATAGTGCTGGTGGGACAATAAACAAATTCATAACAACCTCTTTACTGCCCATGATTCTAAATATTAGTATATATCAACAATCACTATACGTCACATGGATCCATTAATATTATTATATATTTTTTAAAGCAAATTGTTTAGATTAATAGGGACCCTGCAAAAATATTTGCCTGGGGACTTATATACCCTAGTGGCCTAATGATAGCTCTGGTCTTCAATATACAGATTTTGAGCATAAGCAAATAAAATAGCTATAATTCAATGTGTTATGTGCTACAGCCCTCTATAAGATTGCAGGAAAAAATGCATAAATTTATATGGGAAATAGGAAATTATACTGCTGGGGCAGAGAATGTTAAAAAAATGATATCTGAGTGAATTCTTGAAATATTATTTGATATAAAGATTTTTTCTTAATTTATTTTTATTAATTATTAAATCTATTGGAGTAACAATGGTTGATAAAAATTATAGTTTCCAGGTGTACAATTCTACAATATATCATCTATGTACTGTATTATGTGTTCGCCACCCAGAGTCAGTTCTCTTTCCATATTTGATGTTCCCTCCCTTCTCAATTTCCCTACCCCTTTACCCTCAAGTAACCACTAAACTATTGACTGTGTTCACTAGTTTTTGTTTGTTTGTTATCATCATATTGTGTTAATCATCATATTAAGTGAGATAAGTCAGACTGAAAAAAAATCAAGAACCACATGTCTTCACTTATAGGTGGAATGTAAAACTGAAAGCAACAAAGATTATTTTGTAAATGATATGTATTAAAGGATTTTTAAAGTTTGAGATGAAAAAGTAAAGTTTGCATCAGGTCTTACAAGGCAATTTTTCCCCACAGGATATTATCAAGATTTTCATCATTTTGAAAATAAAAGCAAAGACTGGGTGGGATTAGTATAGATGGAATATTCTAATCCAAACTGTATTTGTACATCACAGGCAATAGTAAGTTTGTACTGACCAACATATCTCAAAAGAAGAAAGCTCCAAATGTTTAAATAAGAGCAATTAACTGAACCAAAAATAACACGATTACCACTATCTAACAGAGGTGTTAAAAGAAATCATTGATTGAAGGGAAACAAAGTATCCTTTTGCGTTTACAATGTGTTGGAAGAAGAGAGAACTTATTAATGCTCTATTTAGTTCAGCACAGCATCAGATTTTTTGTTTGTTTTTTTTTTTATTGTTTTTGACAGAGAGAGAGAGAGATAAAGAGACAGAGAGAGAACTGAACTAAGGGCACTCCCCAGTTCCGCATATGGGTCCGCATGGGCCAGGGCCGGGATTCAATCCTGGGTCCCCGGCGCTGCAAAGTGAGCACTTAACCCACTGAGCCATCTCGGCTTCCCCAGCATCAATTTTTTAAAGCCAAGGTCCAATGTAACCTGTGATTATGAGCAACACTGCACAGCAATTAAGAGTTCTGGGATTTGGCAATGTCAGTTTACATTATACAATTACAGGTCAGTTCTCACATTGATGAGACATGTGACTATTGAAAAAATTACTTATTCACTCAATGTCTCATCTGTAAAATGGGGATACCAGTACCTCACCCATAGAATTGTGATAGCAATTAAATGGATTAATATCTGTGAACTGTTTGGATCAGTTCCTGGCACATTCAAATGTACAGTAAATCATTATTCTTATTAGCTCTGAGAACTGTGATTATCCAACAAAATTGCTGAGTGATAAAATAGCAAAGGCCATTAATGTTGCCATCAATGTAAGTGACATCTGTCAATGTAGGTAAATTCCAAGATTCATTATTATCTTCTACATCTGGGTCTCAAATGGGAGAATAGGCAGGAATTGAGTAGAAGGGCTACCGGTAAGTATAGGGGGGAAATTGTGTCATTACAGAATTTTCGTTTGGTTAAGTTAACTTCTAAATATTTTATTCCTTTTGTTGCTATTGAGAATGGAATTGTTGACTTAATTTCATTTTTGGATAACTTATTGTTTGGACAAGAGGTCCCCAGAAAAAAATCCAACCACTGTCAATATAACAAGAATGGTTACATGACTGGATACTTTCCAGACAACCCTCACATATAGAAACAAACTGATCATTATATTGATTTTGTATCCTGCACCTTTACCGAATTTAATGGTTTTTTTCTGTTGAGTCTTTAGGGTTTTCCACATATATGATCATGTCCTCTGCAATTAGATAATTTTGCTTCTCCCTTTCCTATTTAGATGTCTTTTATTTCTCTTTCTTGTTTAATTCTTCTGGGTAGGACTCCTAGTACTATGTTGAACAGAAGTGGCGAGAGTAGGCATCCTTGCCTTCTACAAATCTTACAGAGAAAGCTTTCAGTCTTTCCTCATGTATCATGATGTCAGCTGTGTACTTTTTGTATATGGCCTTTATTTTGTTGAAGCAAGTTCCTTCTGTACCATTTGTTGAGAACTTTAGTCATGAATAGATGTTAAACTTTGTCAAATGCACTTTCTGTGTATATTATGATAATCATGTAGTAATTTTGTTTTGTGAATGTGGTGTATCACATTGATTGATTTTCATGTTGAACCATCTTTGCATCACAAGAATAAATTTCACATGACCATGGTGTATGATCCTTTTAATAGGCTGTTGAATTCAGTTTCTTATTATTCTATTGAAGTTTTTGCTTAATCTACTCATACATAAAAGAAATTCAGAAGTAATAAATAAATTTAAAGAAATTTCTATGATGAGGAAGTCAACTATGGAATTTTAGGTTCTCAATTAATCCTCAGAATAATCCCGCGTGGTAGTTAATAATCAACCCAATATTAGAAAAGCTATTTGAGTCTCAGTTCATTTTAGTAGTCTAGTCATGATCATAGAACTCATTTGTGGCATAGCCAGAAATTAGATCTATTAATAGATGTAATATTCTCATTACATAAGAACATTCAATAATGTTCTTCCCATTAAAGTTTATGGATATAAACTAAATGGTCTATCATTCATAAAATCCAGTCTCATACATGCGGGTTAGAGGAACTTTTCTAACTCTAACTCAAAATTGAGAAGCCCAAAAGAAAACAGCTATTTAATGGTATAAATGTAAAAAATAAATTGTATGGCACAAACAGTAGAGGCAAAGTAAATCAATTGCCAATCTGCAGAAAATAGTTGTGGTTTAAATTATAAATAAAGTTACAATTTATGTTTTTAAGGTTTTTCAAAACAGAGAGGATAGATATCAACTAGCTTAGGGAAAATGTGCATGAAATATGAACATGACCTTCATAGAAAAAAATGCAAATGGAACTTAAACTTATTAAAGATGCTAAACTTCACTTATAATAAGAGATGCAAAGTACTCCTTTGCTGAGATAGCATTTCTCACTTATCAAACTGGCAAAAATCAAAAGCTTGACAATTGTTTCTGTTGGAAAAATTATGAGAAAACAAAGTCTCAGATGCTGCTAGGGGAAATTCAAAATGTTACTACTCTTAATGAGGGGCACTGGTAATACATACAAAAATTACATGAGCAAAATAATGAGAAGGCTATTCAATGAACCATTAATTATAACAAAATACTGAAAGCAGCCCAAATGTCTATCAAAAGGGGGTCCATTGAATACATTATAAAATATCCATGCAATGCAGCTATGAGAAATATGTGGCTAGAAAAAGAAGCTATCTCTGTGTATACTAATATTGAGTAATACATTCATACCTTGGTACTCGACTGCTCGTCGAATTTGGTACTCGACACATTTTGATGTGAAAATGTTGTCCCGGTAGTCATCATTTGTTTGGTACTCCACATGCAAGCTAGAACTTGTCAAGTGTCATTGCCTCATGACTCGCTACCTTTCCAGCTGACACATGAAGTCATGCATTAGTCACGAGGTAGCTCTTGACCTCTGCACATCCCCTTACAGTCTTATCTTAGTTTCTGTGGTCATTTTGTGTGGTTTTGGTTCAGATATGCATTATATTTATTTACATTATTCCTCATGAGAAAAAATTTTGTTTGGTACTCATTGTTTTGGGTACTCGTCTCACCTCCCAGAACTAATTAAAAACAAAGTACTAAGGTGTCACTGTGTTCAGCAATTAAGGTTAAATGAAAAGTGAGACAGAGGGAACTATACATAATATTTTGCCATTTCTGCTCTGTGTGTGTAAAGAGACAGCAGATAGATATTGCCACATCATAATACTAAGCAGAAAAAGAAAACATAATATTAAAACAAACTTTTTACCTATAAAGAAAAGGAGACAACAGGGAAAACAGGACAGTTATAGAAACTAAATTTCTCCCAATATGCATGTTGTTATATTGATCTTCTTTGGAATCTGATATATTTTGCATAATTTTAAAATAGAAATAAGTTTCTAAAAATGAAATTAGAAGCAAAATGAATCAAATGAGATAACTGTAAATCAAGCTGATTTTATAACCGTAAGACAGGAATAATTTCCAAGTGACGAAAATAGTGTAATTTAACTACATATTCCTAATGAGGTATATCCTAAGCAGTATATGTTTTAAGGACAAAAATAAATGTAAAATATAATAAAACTTCTCAGTCATGTTGTTGTCAGTGGTTGGTTTTTGTTCGTTTGTTTGTTTTTTCTGAGATAAAGGAAATGGCTGATTCTTTTGGCACCTTTAGAAAGAAAATACAGATGGAAGATAGAACAGGTTAAGTGACAACTCTTAAACATAGAATTTGAATTGGAAGTATCAATATGAATTTATAAAGCATCTCCTAAAAATAAAAACACATACAAATTTATGGCAATGGAAAAAAACCCCAAACTGATTCCTAGGTGGTGAATTCATGATGTAACACATAGACAATGCAATGTAGAATTGTACACCAGGTCATTTTACTAATGTGTCACTTTACTAATGTTACCCTAATAAATTTAATTTAAAAATAAAATTAAAAATAATAAAAACACACATATAAACCTAGTTCTGGCCATGGAAAACTCTTCGAAACAATGACGGACTCAGTAGCAATACATAACCATAGTACCCAGATTTTGTCTCCAACTATTCTTTGCTGCTAAGAGGAACTAGAGTCCATTACAAACACATGCAATTTCAGGTCTAAAGCAGAAAATGTACTAGATGAACACGGATTATCCTGTCACACAGATGACGAGCAGGGAACATTTCAAATACTATTTTGATAAAGTTAAAAGGATTCAGGAGCTACCTAGAAAAAGCTCTCACTGGCCCAGATTGGTCCATTTGAATCATCAAGATCATGATTACTGTGGTGGATTTAAATGTATAAACTGTGTTTAGATCTTCAAATAAATAATAATATAAATTAGAAAGAAACTATTCATAGTTGGCATTCCATTGGAGGATGTAAGGAAAGCAACTAATTTTGAAAAACAGTAAATAAATATAAAAAGAAACCAAAGACTTACCTTGATTTCCTATAAAATATAACTCAGAAATCAAAACTGTTAAACTAGGGAGATTATCCTTAGAGAACTACCGGTATTTCACCTAATAGATGAGGATGGTATGATTATATTGAATAAATACCATTTTTCAGCCCCTATGGAAAAGAGGAGCTAGGCAATCATCACCAATGGCTGCTTACCAAAGGGCCAGACATTATGACCCTCCCAATAAAAGTATTCTTACTCTTAATTTAAAAAAGAAGAAGAAAATAAAATACACACACACACACCCAAATCTGATCAAGCCCTGAGATATAACTACCAACTTACAAGTAATTTAGGGAACAAACAAAAACAACTGACATTACAGAGATGCAATCCACATAATCCATCTTGTCGAAAATTATAGGGCAAAACTGATTACAGGTTAACTGCAAAGCAAGAAGACATGGACAAGAACCTACAAATTAAAAAATTCATGAGACATTTTAACCAATCACAATAAATGAATCTTTGAATCATGTTTCAAACAGGAGGAATAGTCATAAGTGAGTGAGGGTGTGGTGGTCAGGGAGGGTGGTGATGATATTCATCCACGCATGTGTGTGCTTGTGATGGTAATTTGGGAAACTTTAATACTGACTGGATATTTGATGACATTAAGAAATTATTACGGTTATGTTAGCCACAAGTATTATAATTGTATTAACGAAAGTCCTTAACTTGAGGGACTGCCTACAGAAATATTTATGGATGAAGTCATAAATCTGGAATTTTCTTAAAACAATCCAGGTCAGAAGTAGACGGGAGTGAAGATGATAAAGATTGACCGAGAGTTAAAGATGAGTGATGGATATACATGGGGGTTCAGTTTATTCCCTGAATGTTCATATGTATTTTAAAGTATCCATAATAAAGAGTTTAAAAATATATGCAGTTTCATTCTAAGCATGACCATGTTTATAATACAGTGGCATTCTTAGCACTGATGATTAGGAAGATGCAATTTTTAAGTAGAAAGTCAAACGCTTCTCTATCAGAAATCTTGCAAATTTATAGTGTATGACTTCTGCGTTTCTTTTCATGTGCAGAGAAGCATTTGTAAAATTGAAATGAGAGCTGTCCCAACCATTCTTCAATTTAATTTTAGGCAGTGTCTTCCCAGCTCTATTATTATAGGACTGTCAGACATATTCTGTTTTATGAGGACAGAGAGCAATTCAGGCTAGATTTCAAGCATTAGCAATGTGGGGGACCATGTCCTCAAATTAGAATGTTTTTTACTGTTTTCCAGCATAAAAAAATAATAATAATAGAACAATTCCAACATGCATGTTTTGTCCAAGTTATTACATTTATGAGTCAGCAGTGCTTTTTCTCTGTTAGAAAATTTACTTGTAACTGACCCTTGAGGATAAAGCTATGAGTTTCTAATAAGGACTAAATGAGTCAGCCACACACAAAAACCACACTCTATTAGATTATGTGATAAACTGAAGCTTCAGGTATGTCTTCTTTTATAGGAATTAAAGATGAGAGAGTTTGACATTTATTACTGGAATGACTGAGTCTTTTCTGGTGATCTAAAAACATCACCTTCACTCTGCTCTGTTGACTTGGAAACCTATAGAGCCTTCAGGTATGTTTGTCTTTTCATCCAGCATTTAAATACATAAAAAGATTACATTTTAAGAGCCAGGAGCACTATGGGAAATGAATTTCACATCAGGGAGTAGACTTTTGTTGGTCCAATATTGTTAATGTATCCTGTGTTCAAGGGAAACAGAAGTTTCTCCTGAACCTTTTACAATCATGCTAAGATTTTTTTGAGAAACAAAATATATTACATATTCTCCCTTCTTCTACTCTGTACCCCAAAATGTTTGGAATACCATATATGCAAAATAAATTTACTATATGGAGAGTAAGGCAATTTACCAAAGCACTATTACTTAAAGTATGGAAACAATAAATTCAGGTTTTGAGAAGTACTGTTTGCTTTATGATTTTACCAAAGTTATATTTCAATCTCAATAAGGAGAGATTAAAAAATATATATGACACCTTTTCCATAATTTCCTTTTTTAAAATATTTATTTATTTATTTTTATTGTTTTTTGACAGAAGAGAGAGAGAGAGAGAGAGAGAGAGATACAGAGACAGAGAGAGAACTGAACTGGGGGAGCTCCCAGTTCAGCATATGGTTCCGCACGGGCCGGGATTCGATCCCTGGTCCCCGGCACTGCAAAGTGAGCGCTTAACCCACTGAGCCATCCTGGCTTCCCCTCCTTTTTTTAAAAATTCAAGTTTTATCATGATCATTCATTTAGAGCTAATTTATTTCTTTTCTCCTATAAATAGTACCCATCACATTAGCATTCAATTAGTTTAATTATATAATATATATTATAGCATAGTATATCATACTATCATATATTATGTTATATTATATTATATCATAATAATAGTACTGGAATATATACAAAAATAAAGAAATTATATCTCCATCAATATATCATGAGAATCAAATAGGATTATCTATATGAGTTGGAGAATGTAAACTTGATTTTCAAAATACAAGTAGAGCTTAAATATTAGTGGGTGTAAAGTAGAAAATAAAAGGAAAAATATCCTACCATGACTATCATCTTCAAAGTAATTATGAATATGTGCATGTATGGTTGCTTGTGACAAGCATGTATACACCTGATCTTGATTAGATAAGTAATCTTGTGAATTACCAATTGACAATTGTTCACACTTCAAGAATACTATAAATGAATTAAAACTAATAAAGTCATGAATTCTCAATTTAGAAGATAAAGAGGATTTTAAATAGCCCATAAGAATTCATTTTGTCATTTTCCACAGCTTTCAAAATTATCACCTAAATTCTCAAATGAAAGAATTTCTCAAAAGACCCAATTCTATAGTAAGAGAGATTTCAGTTTCAACTATAAGGTATGCCACTTACTAACTGAAAGGGATCGTATATCATTGATCTTAATTCATTACCACTCTCTGTATCTCTGCCTTTTCCCACATGACTTTACAGTTCCTCCTACTAGAAGCAGAGAATATATTCCTACCCATCAATACAATATGAATAGAAGGGTCAGTGGGCCAACTTGAATCCAAGCCTTAGATTGAGGGCAGAGATTTTAAAAACACTCCCTGCAATTCGAGAACATAGCTGTGATTGAAAACCTCCAGCACCGTGGGTAAGAGCCTGGCTGTTACAGTCAGACCACACACCTGTGAACTCAGCTCCACTATGCAGAGAAGCTCTGTTCCTCAGTTTCCTCATTTGTGAAATGGAGATAAGATTGCACAGTAGGGGTGTCCAACCTTTTGGCCTCCCTGGGCTACAATACAAGAATTGTCTTGGGCCACACATGAAATACACTAACACTAATGATAGCTAATGAGCTTTAAAAAAAAGGTAGCAAAAAAAAAAAATCTCATAATTTTTTGAGTTTGTGTTGGGCCACATTCAAAGCCATCCTGGGCCGCAGATTGGACCTGCTTATGGTACAACCTCACAGAATTGTTACGAGGAGTGAATGACAATGCTTGTAAAGTGCTTGAAAGAGTATCTGGGCATAGGAACTGCTACCCTGATAATTCTTAACTAAAGAGAACAAACTTAGAAACAATAATTTGGTTCAAGTGGACATAACTCCTGCTGTTGCTTGGTGACACTGAGAAAGTCACTTCTCTCTGTCATGACCTTCTCACCTATCATGCAATGATAATTTTTCTCTACCTCTACCTTTGCCTCCTCCTCTTCCTTGCCCATTTTATTTCAGTTTAATTAATTAAATTAACTATAGGATAAACATGTTTAATCGTGGTAGTACATATATCCTGTATTATTTTTGAAAGATACTAGAAATTTTGAAAACTGATCGCTGGAAGCTAGAAAAAAAATCCTAGTAGTTTTAACATTTAGAGTCATTTCTAAGAGGCTTCTTTTATTCTCACCATTCAAAGGCTGTCATTGAGGTTCAAGCCAAACATTCTTTTTCAGGTTAGGTAACTCACAAATTGCATGGTAAATACAGAAAAGCAACAATGGGGAGGGAGGGATATAGAATTCAGGAGCCCTTGAATTTATTCAAGTCATTTAGAAAACAGCAAAATAACAGATTGTCACTAAAATAAGATAATTCAGTTCTTCAAGGAAGGTTTTATTGAGTCATATCTTTTTTATTTTTTCTTATAAAGGAAAATACAAGATCCAATATTATTCAGGTCTGGGCAACTTCCCAGCAAAAGTTGCTGAGACAGGAAGACCTGTGATGGCTTTCATATTTGTGAAGGTGAAATAATGCCAATTTGTAAGTATCTGCAAATATATGGGGGGAGGTGGGGAGCAAATGATTTCCAGATCCAATTTAAAAGACTAGAAACTTCCCGACTCCATGCTCTGTGCTTTTTCTCCCGGATCTATTTGTACTAGTACAACAGGTAAAGGTAATTCAAGCTTGTGTTTTGCTGTATTTGTTTCAGGAGGTATTATTTCCATAGGCCTTAAATGGTATTATTTTATTATGGGCCAGATTTCTATACTGCATCACGATGATTTACAAATATTTATTCAGATTCTGTTTTCCTCATGAGATCACAGTCTTCTTGAGGTTTATGTCTATGTCTTCCTCAGATTATAAACCAATGTATAGATGGTTCTATATGCTACGTAGTGAGACAGAACTCTTTTTTCTTCAGAAAGATAAAATATTGATATACAAAGCTTAACAGTTTCTGAAAAAGGGATGGGTAAATGTCATGAGGACATCAAGTAAAAGAAAGAATACAAACTCTTACCTATTGTACCAGTAAGTACCTTTTTCTAACCAAGATTCCTATGCAAGGCAGGCTTCTGTGATAAGTATTACCACAAGCCTGGGAAGAAACAAGCTTCTGCGATAAGTATCAGCACATGCCTGGGACTAGTCAGGGCCAGCAGGCTAGGCCCTGCACTGAGTCAAATGGTTGTGGGGAAAGATGATTTGAGATCACTGAACTGAGAAGGAAGCAGACACTGAGTCCTCTCATGCTGCAACCATCTAGATGCCATGGGGGAACTGAGTGCATGAATAAATATAAAGAAATGTGATGTTGTAGAACATTCTGGAATGAACCACTCTTAGTAGAATATAATCTAAAGAAATTGTCATCCTGTCTTTCTCCTTGATGAGCTATAATGGTAAGGCAATTATCTCGACTACTAGCAGTGATAACAAGGACAGGATCAAGTTCAACAGGACACGGAATGGGTAGCTCGGAATGGGTAGCTTTTCCACATTTGAGATCTGGTGGGTACAGACAGGATGAACAATGATAATGCTTGGATGTGCTGATTTTAGCTGTGACACCAGGGCTTGGCACTGGAGGCAGTAAAGGTAGAGTGCCAACCATTCTGGAACAAGCAGCACACAGTAAGCAACAGAGATACTTCAAAGTCTCATATTCACAGGACTGGCACTTAGGATGCAGGAAGGTTTCCCAACATGCATTGCAGTAGATACCCTGTTGGTGCTGGGTTTCTTTTATCAGGGACATCAGCAATGAAGGACTCTGTAGAAAGCCCACCGCAAGATTGACATCGGTGAGACCATGTATATCAAAGAGTACCGGTATATGAGTTCCAGATTTACTGGCAATGAATAGGGCACCCAAGAACACAAAAAAGATTCAACAGCTGCATTGACTCCCTACATAGTCATGGCTCTGGAGATGCAATATAAGTTGGGTAGTTTACATAGAAAAAAACTTGACAATGACTACTGTTTACTTGAAAATACTTAACTCCAATGACTCTCTTAGTCATTGAATCAGATATTCATGTACAACACTGCAGGGACACTTGGGATCCTCTCAGCTGGCCCAATCAGCACCTCCATGCTAATGTTAGTTCCCTTTTCCCTAACCAATCACAACCCTAAAAGTACCATTTCAGATTACTTTACCTTCCCTCATGGTCCACGTATATCTAAACTCACTCCTACCTATCCTCTTCTGATTCCCTACTTTTTTTTTTTTATTCCCTTGAAGGATCACTATCAAAGTACATGTTTAATAGAAATCCCCAAAAGGACTAGAAAATTTGAGGTATCACTTTTCATAACAAAATATTACGTTTGTTAATTCTATTAAGTGAATTGTTCTCTCATTCTCAAAGAGAACCTAAGCATAATTTCCATAATTCTGTCTTTAGTTCTCTCATTACTGCTTGTATATATTGCAATTATTATACTCGTGATGTATTATAATTCATATTTATTTCCTATCAGACTAGAAGTTCTTTAAAAGTAGGAACTATGCCCTTGATTTTTTCTTACTGCATTTAACACAGTGACAAATCTATTGTGAGCTTTTGATAAAGAAACTGAATAAAAATCATGCCATCTAGGGTTTGTAGATACTCTCAATCCATGAATATTGGTATGAGACTTCAGTTATTAATTTGACTGTCATATAGCGTTAATAGTCAAGAGGAGACAACTGTTATTTCAGAGGGTTAGTCAATACTATGTCTATTAGTCACTCCTCTTATTCTACAACTACCTCAGATTAAAGTGATCACCCAGGTTACATGAGATTGGATTTGGAGTAGATACAGATTTGGGGGAATGACAAACTTATACAATTAGGGGGGTGGGCCTTCCTTCAAAAAAACAAAGCAATTGCAAGTTTGGTTCAAGGACTCGAAAAAAGCCCAGTCGCTGAAATTTAGCTTATTTGCTTCATGGTAAATTCCCCTCTCTGGTATGTATAGAATTACCTTTATAAACAAAAAGCAATGCATTTTATCAAATTTGCATTGTTTCAATATAAGAATTTCTGCATGTGTGAAATGCAGAAGCATTTTTTTATTTTCAGGGGAAAAAGTGATATCACTATTGAAAATATTTTTCATTATTTTTGTTTGCAGTCCCTTTTTGAAAACACACTAGGAATTTTTTTGCTCAAACCTAAACCAAGTTATAGCCTGTTTCTAATTTATGAATGTGTCTGTTTCCTACTAATAAAGAATGAGGACTTCATGACACATCAAGTGTCTACTTTTCTTTAGAAGCCAGAGAATGACATAAATGATGGATTCAGCTGTTCTAACACTCCACAGCCTTGGTTTTCCAAATTCCTTTTCCTTTCTTTCCCCCATATTGATCACTTGGGTTTTTATCTTTTTTTTTTTTTTTGAAGTTTGCCAATCTTACTGCTTTTAAGTTTTTGTGTAAGTTACCTCAGATCACCTTTATAAATAAACAAGTGAAGCCTGAATTATTCACGTAAGAACCTAGCAACTGAAGAAAAGAACAAATGGAGATAGAAAAGATGGGAACTTTAGAGGTGGTAACTAAGAACACAGCTATTAAACATTCACATCTCCTTTCCTCATGTCTAATCAAAAACTTCAAAAATACCTTACTCTTGCTCTTATAATGGACCTAGAATCAGTGTGAGAGGCAGGGGGTGATGTCAGCCTTCCTGCCATGATACTTGCCAGGTCAAGGGTAGCAGCAAAATGTACCTTAACTGGAGTTGCAGGGAAGCTAAAGCTCAGCCCACAGGAAGCTAAGAGTCCAGCTGGGCTAGGTGAGGTTGGGAAGGTCACTTAGGTAGAGAAGAAAGCCCCAAACAATGGAGCAGTCAGATACAGATAACTGAACGCAAAGATGCCAGAGCGGCGAACCGGAAACAGAGCAAGACATAGGAGAAGAGATGAGCTGAGATGGGTTGTACCGAATGACTGACTCACTTTCCCATCCGTCCTGTGATGTGTGGGCAGGTTGGTTTCATTTAAAGCAAGATTTAGGAGACAGAACCCACATGG
Organism: Craseonycteris thonglongyai; assembly: GCA_004027555.1. Taxonomy (NCBI): domain Eukaryota; kingdom Metazoa; phylum Chordata; class Mammalia; order Chiroptera; family Craseonycteridae; genus Craseonycteris; species Craseonycteris thonglongyai. Next base: position 512 of record PVKE010023746.1, on the reverse strand, counting down.
TTTTCAGAGTCCACCATAGTGTTATTCCTAAGAGAAATTAATTTCAACATTAGAATAAGACACTGCTATATAACCAACAGTCCATTTGTTTTATTTTATATGGTGTGTTTAAAAAGAAAAAATATATATATTGCCATTTATTTTCATTCATTACATACAAGAACTCCGAAATAAGAGTTTTTACATTAGTGTCTTCTTCCCTTGTTTTAAAGATGAAAAGTCTTGAAACATTCATTAACTTACTTCTCTATAGTCATACAGCCATAACTAGATCTAGAACAAGGACCACAGTTTTCTTATTCTACATTGAAAGTTCTTTAAAAAAAATTTTTCACTTTTTTAAAGATTTTATTATTTATTTTATTATTATTAAATTTATTAGTAACAATTACATAGTTTCCAGGTGTACAACTCTACATTACATTGTCTGTGTATTGCATTATGTGCTCACCACCCAGAATCAGCTCTCCCTCCATCACCATATATCTGGTGCCCCCTCCCAACTCCCCCCA
>PVKE010023745.1:0-24390 GCA_004027555.1 Craseonycteris thonglongyai | reverse complement strand
AAACAATGCCGAAAATCAAGTTCCCTGTTGGAGTTTTTGTACATGTGAATGAAAAAGGATGGATGGATGAAGAAGGGGTAAAGCTATGGCTTGATAATGTATGGGGTAAGTAACCAGGTGGACTTCATCAAGAACGTAGCCTACTGGTGTGGGATATGTTCAGGGCTCATTTGACTGCCAGCACAAAGAACAGGCTGGCAAGAATAAACACAGATGCGGCAGTTATTCCTGGAGGATTGACATCATTGGTACAGCCACTGGATGTGTGCCTAAACAAGCCATTTAAAGATCGCATTAGAGAACAGTGGAATGAGTGGATGGTTAGCGGTGAAAAGTCATTCACAAAAGGAGGAAACATGCGTGCACCACAATTGGATGTTTTGTGTAACTTTGTCATAAAAGCCTGGAATGATATTACTGAAGAAACAGTAATCAGGTCTTTAAAGAAGTGTGGTCTATCAAATTCTTTGGATGGTATGGAGGATGACTTCTTGTGGCAAGATGAAGGGGAAGCCGAAGCTGAAGCCACACCATCTGATTTGGAATTTGATCCATATGATGACTTTCTTACAAATGTACCACAAGAGGTCATTGATGAACTTATGATGTCAGAAGAAGAACACGATGAGGATTTTGAAGGATTTTAAGCTCACAATGCTCCTCTGCCTAGAAAAAACTCTCATCATCCCAGTCAGTCACAAACAAGCATTTTCTGCAAGTTCTTCATGTAATTTTCTTTCCAGATGATGCCATCATTGTTAATGTTCTCTTTTGGATTTCTTGTTTCTCGGTCAAATTCATGGCATTGCCATTTTTGAAGAGACCTTCCATTTATCGTATCAATGTACAGTATATTACGGTATGTTCGAAAAATGTCATTCATTAAAAATTAAATTAAAAAAAGAACTGGTGTTGCCTCGGAAGTGGGGGGTAGTCTTATACAGCAAATATAGGCCTAAACCTATGTTTTAACTGTAAAATTAGGGGGTCGTCTTATACGCCCGGTCGTCTTATACGCCGGAAAATACGGTATTTAATTCTAAACCATTACGACAACAATGGTATGGCTAGAGGTCCAAATTAAAACACATTTATTGATGGACATTTATAATTTATAACAAACAGTTTACTTACTTTTTTATTGTGGTAAAATTGGTATATAAGATTATATATAGTTTAGGAATATAATATTATAATTCTATATTTGTATATTGTGTAAAGTGATTACCACTCTAGTTACCATCTATCACAATACAGTTGACCCACTCTATTGCACTCACTTTACAACACTTAATCCTTATTATTCACATACATAGTTCATCATACATAAAACTTTTCCTAATTTAAAGATTAGAAAATTGAATCAAACTCAACATATATTGAATAAACAAATAATAGTTAATTCTATATTTAAAAAAAGAAATTTCAAGCAAGATTAGCTAGTAGACCCAAGACTACACAAGTATGAAATTGTGAAATTGTGTGAAATTGTGTGAAATTGTGTGGTAGAGAAATTTTTCAGACTTATGTATGTTATCAATACACAAAACCCATATTACCCTGGTAAGTGCTTACATAGTCAGCCTGTCTCCTAGAGTAGAAAAGGAAAAGCACAGTAACTTCAACTGATAGGTTATTTTGTTTGTTTGTAAGGTGAACAGCTACAAGTTTAAGATAATTAAATTTAAAACATTGTCTCTTGATTTCATTTACCAATTGATATATAAATCATGTACTCCCCTGGCATCTTCCATTCCTTAGTTATGATTTACAACTTCAATTAGTGAAAATAGTGCTAGATTTCTAATCTGGGGACCGACACTCAATTCTGATTCTACAATTTGTTGGTTTGGTGACCTTTGACGAATATTGTACATTCTCTTTGTCTCATTTTCTCATTAATAGGAGAAAATAAAACTTGCCTGTTTCAAAGTTTGCCATGGAGATCAAATAAAATGATATGAATGCCCTTGGAAATTAGAAAACTCTATTATTAAGCTGTAAAATATTATAATTTTACATTGAACCCTTCTTTGGGACTTAAAAATATTCTATGGAGCTATAATAGCTTCTGTTATTTCCAGCTTCTAGAACAATTGCAGCTTGAAACTTTGGCATGATTTTTTACTCCATCTGTAGCAGTTTTTTGATAGTTACTGGTACTGTACTTTAAAAATGTTAAAGAGCTCAGACAACCTATTTGTCTTAATGAGATTTGGCTCCCAATTCCCTCTCAGAAAAAGAATCTCCAGTCAGGAAAATATTTCCAAGCTCATTTCATTTCTTTCAAATTGTACCTACCTACAACTTCTGATATCTCTGTCTTCTCGTTTTCAGAGTTAGGTGGCTTTTAGTGTATTGTTTATTCCCTTCAGATTACATATTCCTAACTTCTAAATGTAATCACTAATAAACAGCAATGGCTACATTGTGTTAACGGGTATTTAGAGTGTTATGATTAGTAGAAAACACATAATTTATTAATAATGAGAATCTACTAATTTTTCAAATAAATTATCAAATTTTCTATTTGTTCCCGAGAGAAAAAAAAAAAAATGTGGTTCCCAAATGTGATATACAACCTATTTCACCTATATGTGTGTATTGAGATGAAAAAAATATTGAGAATCACTGGTTTAGAACAAATGATTTCTAAATTCTACTTCTAAAATTTTTATGATTCATAATTCAAATTTTTCAATTGAAATTTTAAAATGTTTATTTCTGGGGCACCTCAGGCCAGTAGGTGTAAACGAGATCTGAATATTGCTTGGGATGAAATGAGGATCGAAGAACAACAGGAACAGTACCAACTTGTTCCCATGCAGGCTGGGCAAATGCCAATCAGACATGAGAGCAGAGAATTGAGAAGAGCTTGGCAAATAAGAATCTATAAAGCAAAATTTGTTCTGTTCCCTTTTACATCAGCACCTCTTGAAAAAATTATCTACATTAGTTATCTCCAGTTTCCTCCTACCCTGTCTTCTAAATCTATTATAGTTAGACTTTTATCAAAACTGAATTGATGAAGAGACTAATAATTTTTATGTTGTTAAAGTCAGTAGTCAATTTTCTGTTCTCATCATATTTGCTCTATAAAAAGAATTTGATAAAGTGCTTGAAAATCTTTATTCACTTACTTAGCTTTGGTACACAGCACTAACATGGTTTTTCTTCACTTCCCTTTCCTCAGACATATCCTTTTCACCTCTTCTTCCTGATCACCAAAAGATGATGTGTCACAGAATTTGATCATTGAAACTCAACTTTTTTCTATCATCATTCACTTATTAATTCATCTCACCTAATCTCATCACTGTAAATATTATCTAAAGACTTACACATCTTAAATATTCCTGCTTTATCTCTTTCACATAATCTAGGCTCATATAACAGACTGCTGACTTTACACCTTCATGTAAATGTCTGATAGATACCTCAAATTTATCACATCCAAAAACAAGAAAAATCTAGTCATTCATCCCAAAATTGCCATCTAAATTTCTTCTTCATCTCAACAAATGGGAACTTTATTTTTCTCTTAATTGCTTAAGCCAAAATAACATAATTACAAATACATATATGAGTTATTTGCCTGATGCTGTAGTACATAGAGATTATACCCATGATGATGCATGGCCAACAGTTCTTTCAACATTGTCGAACTTGCAAAATTTTTTCTTTCTTTGCCTTTAAAGTTTAAAGAAGTTACAATTTGTGCTTTTATGTTTTTGCTTCATGAGGTTCTCCCATTTATACCCCTACTTCCACTTTCTGCACCCTTGAGTTGATGCAGTGACTGCTAAAGTCCCCATATTCCTTTGCATTTGATTAAATGAAGTTAAGGCTTAATGTCTTCTTTTTTTTTTTTTTTTTTTTTTAAATCAAGATTTCATATTTATTTCTATTTTACTTTTGACAGATAGAGAGAGAGACAGAGACAGAGACAGCTAGAGAACCGAACTGTGGGAACTCCCCAGTTCAGCATGTGGGTCCTGCCTGGGCCGGAGCCGGGATTCGATCCTCAGTCCTCGTGGCCTCAAAGCGAGCGCTCAACCCGTTGAGCCGTCCCGGCTTTCCCCTTAATGTCTTCTTGTAGCATTTCTTTTGAGCTTCTAGAACCTTCTTGACCCAAACTGTTTTTCATAAATATTTATTTAAGAATCTAATAACAGGCCTTTCCATTTTACTATATCCTTGTTTCCTTGCTTGGCACATTAGTTAGGTTATGTAACTATATTTTGGGTTATTTTTTTTTTCATAATTGGTATTGGTAAATTACTCATAGGTGATTTGAGTTTGAAAGAACATAGGCATAATTATAAATGAGCTGTTCTGAAAGGGATACATAGTATGACATAATAACAATAGAAAAAGGGCTACATGGCATGAAAAAATATATATATGTATTTGTTGAGATACAAAAGAAAGTAGAATTATGTTGTTCATAATACATCTTAACAGAAAGCCATACCAATCAATGTTTTTAATTATACAAAATTCTTCCATCTGGTATAAGTCTAGCAAAAAAAATAAATACTAAGGTATAGTACTTAATCTCATTTCACAGGGTTAATAAAAATAATGAAGTAGATTGAAACAAACTATTCTTGTGTGCTCACTTCATTTGCAACAGTTACAGCTGGATTCTATCTTTTATTGTGTATATTATTTAAGAATTATATTTCTTTAAACTTTGATCATGTCATTTTCTTACATCTGGTTCTATTCTATACTTGCTACAAAGAGTGTATAAAAGTTTAGGTGAATAATAAAATCTATAGCAAGAAGACTGAATCTATACCAAAAGTGTGAATCTTTTATAAAATATACATATACAATATTTATATACATCTTAATTGCTATTTCAATTATCTTCATAAACACCTATCAATATGATTTTAAAATGGTTAAAATTAAACTAGTTAAACTTATAAGATGTTACTTTAATTTTGGATCTCGCTTTGCTTATTGCTACCAATTGATTACTATATATATTTAATCTACTATCATATATATTTTTAAATGTATACTTTTTTCCTGTTGGTATTGATTGAGAAGAATTAACAGTGTAATTACAGATGAAGACTTCAGATTCTCTCTACTCTCTGACTCTGTGCAAATAACTAAAACTTTCATTGGCCACTACATTTAGCTAAAAAAGGGTTTAGCCACAGCATTTATCTCACAGGGTGATTGTAAGGATTTAAAGAGATAATATACATAAACAATTCAGAGTTGCAGGTGGCATTGAAATACTCAAAACTTTTAGATATTGTAATTATTTTACTTTTATAAGAACATTGCTGTGTCCTCTTGTGAAGTATGTATTTGCTGTCACTTTAGATTAATTATTGTAGGATAAACTAAGTCTTATATTATTGCTGTCAACACTGTGTTATCAAGCAAAATTTATATGATTGTTGAATTATAGAAGTTGCCCAAAAGCTGTATGTTTTGGTTCCAAATCTTTTCTTTTAATTAATCTGAATGACTTGCTCAAAGTAACACAAATAACCACGAGAAGAGCCACTCTTTCATTGCTGCTGTTACTTTTTTTTATTGTGTTTGACAGAGAGAGACAGAGAGACACAGAGAGACATAGAAAAGGGAGAGGGCAGTCTCTAGAGTTGCATGTCATTACTTTTCTACATAGTTTCATTCCACAGGTGGATACAGGGCAGGATCCAGCTGGGGACCTACCACATGGGAGGCAAGCCCCGTGAACCAGGGGCTTCCATATGGGGAGCACACCCCAGGGCAGGAGCCAAACCAGGGGGCTCCCACATAGAAAGCTTGCCTTGGTGAGTACCAACCTTTGGACACATCCCAGCTCAGAATATGAGTCTACATGAGCTGGGGCTGAAATTCAATCCTTGGACCCCTGGGCTGCAAGGTGAGCACTCAACCAGCTGAACCATCCTGGCATCCCCTGTTCCAAATTTTTAGTGATTGAGAATACACTTTTTGGAATAAAATAAATAAACAAATACGCCATATAAGAACATAAAAGAATAAAATGTTATCTTTTTGTCACAAAGGGAAAATACGATCATGCATATATGTGTTAGTTTATTTTGTGCAGATATGTGCACATACACATATACATGTACATGTTCAAACATGCACAAATACTCAAGACATGAAAATCAGAAAATGATATATTATAATAGTAATGAGGGCAAGAGCTTGACAATATATTTTTTATCTTGACAGAAGGTAAGCGAGAGGGAGAGAGAGAGAGAAATGGGGAGGGCCCAGAGCAGTCTACATAGATGTACATCATTAATTATGATGTAGTTTTCTTCCACACAGGTGGATGTTGGTTGTGAGAGGCAGGAACTGAACTGGGGGTCTTCCACATAGAAGGCAAGAACCTTTACCACCATTCTGGTGGCTACCAGTTTTACTGCAGTTCAGCATATGGTTTGCACAAACTGAGGCTGACATTCAATCCCCTGACCTTGGGGTTGCAAGACAAGCACTCAACCAGTTGAGCTATCCCAGCATCCCTGAGAATGTTAATATAATTTTAAGTTTAGAGTCATGTAAATTTTACATATTTAACTTATATAAATTCAAATAGAAATGTGAGGCCAACAAGCACACATTTTCAAGATAATACCGGTAAGTTATTTTAGATAATTTTGAAATGCAGTACTATGATTGTTCCCTAAAACAAATATTCTCCAGTGAGGTAGATTCTCTTATTTGAAATTATAGATAACATATAAGTTATACATTTGTTCAATAATTTGACATCTGAATTTTTTCACTTTCCTGCTAAAATATTGTGACATTTTTAACTTGAAAATTAGCCCCCATTGTGTTTTCATCATAAAATAATGTTTAAATGGCTTAATGTTTCTTGATTTTCTTTACTTTAAAAAAATATATATGGATAATGAATTTTAACTCATGTTAAAACCACAGAGAATGTAATTAATACTAGAAAACATAACAAAAATTATTTCCAAGTGCTTAACACAACGAAAACACAATAAAAGAAGATGCTGGGATGGCTCAGTGGGTAGAGCACTGGCCTTGCAGCCCAGGAGTCTAAGGATTGAGTCCTAGCCAGTCTGTTCAGACCCATATGTTGAACTGAGTTGTGCTTCTCTGTGGGAGGTCCCCTGCCCAGGGGGGTGTGCCTCCAATGCAGGAGGACCCTTGTTTAGTTCCTGCCCTGCACAGCCCCCCACCCACCTGTGTGGAATAAAACTATGTTGAAAATTGATGATGTACAACTATGCAGACTGCTCTGGGCCCTCTCCCTTCTCTCTGTCGGTCTTTCACTCTCTCTTTCTCTGAAAAGGCACTTATATCTGAAATATAGAGAGAACTTTTACAACACACTAGTAAAAGGACAAACCAATATTATGTAACTATTTTAGAAGAATTAATCTTACATCTGTCAGAATAGTTATCAATAAATCAACAAATAACAAGTGTTGGTGAGGATGTGGGAAAAGAGAACCTTTATACGCTGTTGGTGGTATTACAAACTGGTTCACACACTATGGAAACAGTATGGAGACTACTCAAAAAAGAAAAATAAAGTTGCCGTATGATTCCTCAATTTTATTTCTGAGTATTTTTTCAAAAAAAATGAGCACTAATTTGAAAAGAGATAGACACTCCTATATTTACTGCAGTATTACTAATAATAGTCAAGATATTGAATCAACCTAGATGTCCATCAGTAGGTGTGAATGGATAAATTATATATAAATATATATACCGTATGTGTGTATATATACACACACACACATACACAAGACACATGTCATAGAATATTATTAAACAATAAAAACAAATGAAATCTTGCCATTTGCCACAACATGCATGGAGGAGGGAAAGACAGAGGGAAGGGAGGGAGAGAGGGAGGAAGGGCTAAAGTGAGAATTATAGACACATAAGTCAGAGCTTTAGAGCATATGGGGAAAAATGACAACTGTAAACTAAAACTAAAATGAAAAAAGATAGTTGACAAAGAGAAGTCTGAATGAATAAAGACAATGTGGGGAAAATAATTGTTAGCATACTTGATATTTTATAAACATTTACACAAAGACTGTGACACACTGACTTAATGAACTGGACATCAGATGCAGGTTTCCTTCAGTTCTGCAAAATGTGAGCACTGTTGCTTTCTATATAGCATCTTCATTGTTACTCTAGGTGTTTGTAACTTTAGAAAAATGTGTGTTTTACGGGCTATCGAAAAAGATTGTTTTCTAAAAGAAATAATTTAACAAAATTGAGCAAAATCTTGGGCCAATGTTACTCTCATTAGTTATTTCAATTGGATAATCATTGGGCAGCTGCCAATAAGTCCTTCCTTAGTGGCTATAGAACTGGAGATAAATGGTGCTCACTGGCTGATGAATGCATCATCTGCTGGTTCTAGAAGAGCATTCTCAAGGCTTCCTGTGCTTTGAGACAGTAAAATTTATTTGGATCAAGATTAGAAAGTCTATCAATATTAACTCCACTTCTATCCGTGAAATATAGTCAGGTCTGGATTCCTTGTACTATATAACCCTACCCACACTCTCTCATCATATATTTATAATCTCAGTTTCAAAATTTCTTCTAAGCAAGATAAAAAAATTTAGAAAACATTTTGAAATAGATTGATTTATTCAACTAAAGTGCAAAAAACAAACTAAAGAAATAAATAAATCAACTAAACCTTGCATAACAATAGCAAAATTAAACAACAAAAGAATCCCAAGAAATTTATATAAATCTAAAAACTGACAAGAAACTCAGTTAATAGCTCATACAGCAAATATTTAATATAACTTGATATGACAAAAGCAAATAATCCAATAGAATAAATGGGCAATGAAATGATCAGGCACTTAACAGAAAAAGAGATGCCAGTTGCTAATACATATATAAAGAAAACAAAAATCAAAGTAGGTTTCATCTATCAGATTGGCAACTTTGCTGAAAGTTTTGATAATAAGTGATAGCAAAACCATGAAAAAATGGTTACTCCCATATTGCCATGACAATGTGAATTGTTATATTTTTTTGTGTAGAATTTTGAAAATATGTATTAAATTTTATAAAACATATATGCTTGGTCACAGCAATATCACATCTCCAGGAATTTGCCCAATGCATATATTCCCAAAATATATGGAGTATTGTTTGTAATCACAAAATACTAGAAGAAATTAATCAAGAAAATCAACAACAGGATATAGATTAAATATAACATATTGCATTCTTATGATTAACTGTTTGCTGTTACTTCAAAGAAGAAGCAAGATTAAAATGGCTGAGATGGAAATCTTTGAGATCTATTTTAAACTTGGAAAAATAATCTGCAGGATAGTGGATAGTCAACTACCTTGTTTTGTTTGTTTGTTTGTTTTGGGTTTTTCTGAGCACATAAGTCATTCTAAGTGCTGTATCTACTTCTTCCACAAAATCACCTTCTTTCTGTAGCCTAATGAGTTTGTTATCTTTGGCCTTCAATGGCTTGTTCTGCAGTTTGTCATCATGGGTCTAGTTCAAAATAAGAATTTGGTCTTTTCTTTCTTTCTTTCTTTTATTGTTTTTGACAGAGAGAGGGAGAGATACAGAGACAGAGAGAGAACTGAACTGGGGGAACTCCCCAGTTCAGCATATGGGTCCACACGGGGTGGGGCCAGGATTCAATCCTTCGTCCCTGGCCCTGCAAAGTGAGCGTTTAACCTACCGGTACTGAGCCATCCTGGCTTCCCCAAGAATTTGGTCCTTTCTATTTTTCATTTTAAATCACTACTTTTGCATTAAGCCCCATGTAAACAAAACAATGAACCACTGTATACATATTTAACCACCTTGTCTTTTTGTTGTTATTGTTTGTTTGTTTTTTGATAAAGTTTCTGGTAAATAGCCAGATAATGAATTAAAATTGCTAATAAAAGTTGTCATTTTCTATTCTAACCCACCAACATGATCTATCAACATTGATATATAACAATGCTATACTTTCATACCTACTGACCTGGAAGTGCAGTTTAGTCTCCAAAACTTGGTAGTTCAAACAATAAATATTTATCTCAGTGTCTCGGTGAAGAACCTGGATGCAGCTTAGCTGGGTGGTTGAAGTGTAGCTCAGGGTTTCTCAATCAATTGTAGTCAAGCTGTTAGCTGAGGTTGCAATTATCTGAAGGCTCAATTAAGATATGAGAAACTGCTCTCAGGCTTGCTCTTGTGATTTTTAGCCAGACTCAGGTTCTCCTACTGTTGCATGGAGGTCTCTATTTCTCCACATCTCCTTCTCTAAATGTCCTCACGATGTGGTACCTGACTACTCTCAGAAAGAGATGCATACTCAAGATGGAAGCAGCAGCCTTTTTATAATTTAACCTCAGCAGTGATACACCACAATACTTTTGCCGTATTCTGTTAGAATCAAGTCACTAAGTCTAGCCCATACTGAAGGTTAAAGGAATTACATGGCACCTTTGGAAGGATGAAATATCAAAAAAGTTTTGGACACATTTTTAAAACATTTCATCTGTAGAATAAAAAATTTTTTTCTTTATTGTGTCTTCACTCAGTTATAGATAAGGTAACTATGGGTGATAATTAATCCATAATATAACAACATAAAGGGTGTTATTCTACCTGTACATTTCAATATTATTGGTTAATCACTAATATGAAATGTCTAGCCTTGATAGATATGCTTTTGTTACATATAAATAATATCCTTTTGATCCAGGCAATTTTCTTAGTATTGATTTTTTTATTTGACCATCAATCAAAATAGTGATTTGGAAAATATTGATATCAATTCCTTTTTATTTGGAAACTGAGACTTCTAACTAAAGAGTTCCACACATTTTTTTTCCATAATTCTTCACTTGTTCGTCGTTTTTTGACATTTGGAAATTAACCTGGACATAGGTATAGTATTTCATACATTTGGATAGAAATATTTAAATTATTGAAAACATTCAATGAAAATGAATCTTTATAAACAAAGGTACCATAATTAATATACTCTCTCAAAATATAGATTTTTTAGTAATATTTAAAATTTATATTAGTTGTTTCTATCCACAACTTTCAGATTGGATTGTTGCCCACATATATCAGAAATTAGGCAAAACTTCAATTAACACATTTTTACCAACGTATATTTTTTTATATAATAATTTATACTGGTCTCTAAATTCTGTTCTTCTTGGCAGCACAAGCCTATTATAAAAAATTTAAAAAAAAGTTATCTACTGACCCTCTGTAACTCTATTTTCTTTTTCCTTTTCAAGTTAAGAAAGGACATCATAATGTTGCTATTGTTTTAATTATAGAGACCTGACTTCCTTTTATCTCCTTTTATTTCTACATATTTCTCTTCAATAATAGTTGTTTTATACATAATCCAGAAAGAATACTGACAAGGGACATATAAACAATTACTATATGAAACTTTCAAGATAGGATGTCTCATATGCTCAGATAAATATTTGCCAAAACATTAAAGTAGGAAATCTAATAACATAAAATACCAGAAAGAAAAAAAAAAAAACAGAAGAAAAAGAGACAGAATGAAATTACACGTTATAACACTGAGAAATGGCTTTGAACCAGAGGAAGTGAGTCTTTACTTGAAGTAAAAGGAAGACTTCTCATATTAAGTTTCTCAGGTTGGAAGTTAGTTAGGGAGAAACCCAAGGCTGGTTACTGGATCTTCAAAAAGGCCTTTTCAAAGCAACAAAATCGAAACATTCACTGGCATTACCAGGTGCTAAATCAATTAGACTAATTCAGTGTCAACTAAGTTCTGAATTACAGATTATTTAAATATTTATATGTTTAAGTATAGAGGTAAAAATGTGTACTATGTGAGAGCAAGAAGGACTAGTTTAAATTTTATATATACTACCATTTTTATAAGGGACATCTAAAGTATTCAAATACTCCTATTATTCTGGTAGCATCTAGAGACTCCTCTGCATGTTTCTGTGACCATGTCAGAGGTGTTATTTGTCATTCCCGAAACAATCAGAGCCCACCCCCCACAGCTATTTGCACATAGAAATTACTGTCTACAATTTTCTCTGCATTCTCCCACAGAATATTAAATGAATTAACAGAGAAAATATTTACATATCACACTCCCTTTCTAGTGGTATATGGAATTGCTTTTTGTCTACACAGCTGTGTTAATAGGCAGCAGCCTCTTGCATATTGTTCATTGCATTCCAGCTTAAATAGTACCTTCTTCCTGGGTCACTTGGGTGTGTTTGCTTTTCTAACGCCTCCTGCAAATGATATGTTAAATCCAATACATACTGACTTGCTGGAGCTCAGCGATAAATTTTAAGGGAATTTACCACTGGTAGTTAAAGTATTGGTAGCTTGACATTAGCCATAGTGGGATATTAATGCCTATTGCCACTCCTATCTCCACCTGGGCCTTTGAATCTCAGGAGGATCCTGCTGTCTAACTAGCTTTCTCAGTTAGTTTGTGCCCAAAACTCAATTTTGGGAAACAGGATTGCAGGCCTCCCTTCCTGCCCTTTGGGGGAAATTTTTGCTTGAAAATATCAACTCTCTGTGTGGACTTTTACATTTTCTTCACTGTATGTCACACATTCCTACAATTAATGTAGATTTTTTTGTTCCCTTCTTTAGTTCTTGTTTCTGATTAACTTTCCTCCGTTATGATTTCTTCTTTTCCCCATTTTTCTATGCTTCTTGTTTCTTCCTATCTGTATCACCATAACTCCAGGTGACAGCTGAGTATCAGTGGATGCTCCTGATAGCTAGCACTAACATAAATAAACACTTCCTACACCTGGGAGATGTGTGGGAATTTGACTCCCTGTTCGATGCTCCACTGGACCTTTTTTCTACCAACAATTTAGAAAGTTCATTTCTGTAACCTGTGGACACAAGAAACAGTTGGGCTCATTGCACATTCATAAATCCAGTCTTTATAGGATCTGAATTATATGGACCATTAATTGGGAACGTGCCAAAAATTTCCTTGGCACTATAACAAAGCACCTATTTGAAAAGTCATTCCATCAGCATGCTAGCATGATGCAGCATAAATGGACTTGGTTTTGAAAAGCAACTGAATCATTTGTTTGTTCTGAATTTGGATAGATAGGGTGACGATTACCAACTTGAAGTTTTATCTGAAAACCTTGAATTTCTACACTTATTTGCCTGTAATATATTTCTCTAACAGAATTTAATATCACATAAAAGCATTTATTCTTTCAGTAAATTTTATTGTTAATCTACTTTCAAAACACTCTAATTTATGTATATTATAAAACTATTAAAATAATGTAGAGGTATGCAGATAAGACCTACTCACCTCTCCTTTATTACAGTTTTACAATGCCAACATCCTAAAAATTATCTAGAACTTTAATTGATTGACTTGTCAATAACATCATTGTATTGTCTGGCTTTTCTGTGAAAAGTCCACAGTCTTGAGTCATTTACTAAAGTGGTTTTCTGTGTTCTGGGAAAGGCTCTATTTTTAAGACTTATTTAGAAAATAAAATTTAGAGAAAAACATAGGTGTAAGGCAATATAGCCCCAAATGTACTATAATATAACTGCTGAACAAATCTCAAATTAGTAAATGCTATATTTATGACTACCTAATATTTAGTGGTTTTGGCAAAATTAGTCATCAAGGATTATAAAATAAGACTCATGTCAAAGACAAAAGAAAAACTGACCATATATTAAGCCCTGGGTATTAGAAATGTTGCTTGGAAAATTGAAAGCGAATTTTGCCCCAGTAGTTCTTTATCCTGTTTTTCATATGAGTAACTCTATTATTCTAAATTAATAATTGAGTTAACTATGAACTAAGGAGTGGATTGATGACAATTTTAACTTTTTAAGGATACTTCTTGAGACAGATCTATTCACTATAAATAACAAGAAATTTAGTATTTTCAATTGCATAGGTTTATATACTATAATGATCTCATCCTATAATCTTTGCCAAAACATTATTCACTATTACAGTAGACTCTCAAGGGTAATAGTACTATAGCATGAAGCCATCTATAAAATATCTTTTCTTTATTAAGAATTCTTTTTCTTTGGTGTTAGAATCAAAGCATATGGGATTCATTTAGACCCTGTATTTTTACTAAAATGTGTCTAACTTGGACAATTGTTGAAGTCACTAATCATTCTTATAATTAAAATCTGTTTATTGTTCCCAGTTGCATGAATGATTGATACAAATAATTGTCTTTATCTTGTAATAACTGAGAGTTTTATATCATCACAAGCTAAAGAGACTCAATTTTACTGTTGTATAGTATTAAAATTTTTCTCTTCAGGAAATTAAAATATTTAGGTTAATGTATCATCAATACCATTAAAAATCAAGTCACACGTGGAATACTGGGTATTAAAATGTAGATTCATCAAAAATACAAATTCATTAGAGAATTATTTATTGCTAATAATTATCTCACTGTAATAAAGTCCTAATATGTGCTTGATAATTTAATGTGAAAAGATATGAGACATATTACTTGATCTAAATATTTTTTATATTAGATTTGGGTAGACAAAATTTAAAGATGATTAACAAAATAATAATGTATGTTACGTGATAGTCACACAGTACATGAGATTTCAGAAGAAGAGACAACACTGCATATTGCGGTGCTTTATGAAAAATCAGGGGACTGAGTCTGCTTCAAGAATGGGTGTGGTTGAGATAATAGAGAAATACTTACAATAGGGAAATGGTAAGAGTAGAAGTAAAATATATAAAATTATTCTGTTTTTAGGTGACAGAAAATCTGGTTTCCTTCTGACCTTTGATTTAATTAAAGAAGTTTGGAAGCCTAGAGTGACAAACTAACATTAAATTTAGTTTAGATTTTAGGGAGTCAGTAGCTAATCAGGAAAATAGTACAATCAAAATATACTTTAATTGGCTGGATTCTTTAAAGGATTTGGACTGTGAAAATAATTTAATAAAATGATCTTAAAAGTAGTAAAACTAGTTAGCTGCACATATCAGTTTAGAGGTATCCTCAATGCAGACATGGAGAAGATTTGAATTATAGGTTGAAAAGTTAAATTGTTCTACTGTCATTATTAATAATACTTGTAAATTGAGAAACAATGTGAATGAAATCTATGTACTTAAGTGGTACAGTGATTTTTAATTTTTCTTTAATTATTTAATGTTAAATACATATTTTAAAAAGATAATTTGGAAAAGAAGCGTATTTAAAATCTCATGTAAGATCCATTTATAAGTTATAAATAATTTATATAAATACAGTAGACACTCAGTTAACTAGCACCCATAGTTTTTGGTAGATGCCAGATAAATGTAAGTGAACTCTCCGTTAACTGGAACTCAAGCAAATAGCACTCTCAAGCAACTCGCAAAATTTCAAGCAACCTGCTAAGAAAATGTTACTGGTTGCTTAAGAGTGCTGCTTGCTTGAGTTTGGCCCCCAGCTTATGTGGAAGTGCCTTACATGCGAGAGGCCACTAGCCCAGTTTCTACCCTGTGTGGCCCCTGCCCACCTGTGTGGAATTAAACTATGTCAAAAGCTGATGACATACAATTATGGAGACTGCTCTGGGATCTCCCCCCTCTCTCTTTCTCTCTATCTCTGTCTCTGTCAAAGAGAAGAAAAAAATAATTGCCTGAACTGAAGCCCAACAACTAAATATACACAGAAGTAGCCACCTTCAGACCCGTAGGAAGGGTGGAGATACAGGATGAGCTGGTCCCACACCTGCATTTGACCATTAGTAATTGGGAGGGATATTTCAGCTGCAGAGGTCCCACCCTGAAGAACGAAGGGTCCCAGCCACATGCCAGGCTTCTTTTTTTTCTTTTTTTCTTTTTTTTATTATTGTTAAATTTAATGGGGTGACATTGGTTGGTAACAATTAGATAGTTTCCCGATGTACAAGTCCACATCACATCATCCATGCATCGCATTGTGTGCCCTCCTCCCAAGCTAAGGGTTCCAGTGCTGGGAGAGGAGTCCCCATAACTTCTAGCTGTGAAAACCAGCAGAGATTATAGGTGACTGAGACAAGGGTGAATGCATTCTAAGGTATTCCTCTTGAAGGGCCCATGTAGAAACTTACTTGCTGAGGAATCACTTGCTCTGAGCTCCAGAACTAGAGCAGCAGCTCCAAAGGCATTGGGGACATAAAGGGAGGAAATAAGTTGACTCGCTTCAGGGTGAGGGGTGGAGGTTCAGCTTTCTCTAAGAAGGAGGATCTAGAAAAAGCCATTGTTTCTTTGTTCAGCCTCTCTCTTCCTGTGTGTAGATGGGAGTGGCTGCCATGTCTGAGTCCCATCAACCTAGCTAGCACTGTTCATTCATCACACCCTGTGATTTCCTGAAACTAAGCCCCACCCATCTTTTGGGCAGAACCAAGCAACTTCTGGTGGCTTTTCCATACAAATGGCCTGCCTTGGCTCATGCTGCAGACTTTTCTAAAATCTCTCAAAAATTCACAAAATGCAAACAAGCAGCATCTGGCTTTGCCATGTCTCATACCTCTTGCTAAGCATCCCCAAGCCCAGCACTAGCAAAAGCAAGCCTTGGTTCACAGCTTGGCCTCCAGGGGCACCTCCACCCCCAGCACATGTGGTGGACATCTGCAGATTGCTTTGTGGCTCTTACAAGATAGAGCACAGCCTGCTGCTGAACTTATCCATCACTGGTTCCTTTTCCAGGAGGCCTGGGGATGGCACGCCAAGTAGCCAGCTTTGGGCTAAGCTAGAGCATCACCTGGCCACATCCAGGATGACATACCCAAAGGGAACACTGGGCAGACACCAGAGTCCTGCTAAAACAAGTTCTACTCTGTAGGGTCAGCCCCTATACAACAGTTCCTCCTCTATAGTCATGGTTAATCTTCACAAAAGTCAGCCCAATAATCAATTCCTCTCACTGATGTACAAACAACTACCAAGGTTCAACTACAATAGGAAGGCATATGCAACCCATACAAGATACACACCTGGAGTACCCAGCTCAAGTAACCAGAGAAACTACAACACTGGGTCCCACAGGACACCTACTAATGATATGTAAAGCTGCTCTACTAAGATGGAAAGGAAATTAAGCCCTACCAAATACATAAAAACAGAGGGAAGCAATGATTATGGGGACACTAAGAAACACCTCTTAAATAAAAGAACAGAACAAAGCTTAAAAAAAATATTCAGCAAAATTGAGATAACCATATGTTAAAACCATATGCAATCTGCAAAACACTGGTTACAAGGATGCTCAGTGACATCAGAGAAAACTTCAATAATAGATTAGGAAACATAAATATTGAGATAAAAAACGGAAAAGAGTCAGTCAGAAATGATGATAAAACTGAAATAAAAAATACATCAGAGGGAATCAACAGTAGGTAAGATAAAGCAGATGATGGAATCAGTGATTTAAGACATAAGACAGCAGAAAACAAGCAATGAGAACAACAAACAGAAAAATAATACAAAAATGGGGATAGCTTAAAGGTCCTCTGGGAAAAGATCAAGTACACCAACATTTGCTTCCGAGGGATACCAGCGGGAGAAGGGATAGAAAAAGGAATTAAAAACCTATTTGAAGAAATAATGACAAAAAAAAAACTTTTTTAACATGATAAAAGAAATCTACATACATGCCCAGGAAGCATAGAGAGTCCAAAACAAGGTTAACCCAAAGAGGCCCACACCAAGACACATAATAATAAAAATACCAAAGGTGGAGGTACCAAGACAGCTCAACATGTTGAGCATTTGCCTTGCAACTGAAAGGTCTCAGGATTGAATCTTGGCCCTGGCCTGTGCAAACCCATATGCTGAACTGTGGAACAATGGTCACCACCGGGATGGTGGCAAAGGTTCTCACTTCCCATTCAGGAGTTCCCCAGTTCAGTTCTCACCCTGCATGGCCCCACATCCACCTGTGTGGAATGAAACCTTGTCACAACTAATGATGTACAACTATGGCAACTGCTCTGGGCCCTCACCTTTCTCTCTCTCTTGCAAATGCTCTCTCAGCTTCTCTCAAACAATAAAACAAATATTTAAAAAATACTAAAAGTGGGGAAGCTGGGATAGCTCACTTTGCAGATTAAACGCTCACTTTGCAGCCCTGGAGCCTGAGGATCGAATCCCGGCCCCGGCCCAGGTGGACCCATGTGCTGAGCTGGGGTGTGCCCCCAGTTCAGTTCTTGCTGGGGCCTATGCAGGAGGCTCCCAGCCCAGTTCCTGCCCTGCACAGCCCCATGCCCACCTGTGGAGTGAAACTTTATGGAAAACTAATGCCCTCAACTATGGAGACTGCTCTGGGCCCTCCTCCTTCTCTCTGTCTCTCTCTGTCTCTGTCTCTCTGTCTGTCAAAATCAATAAAATAAATCTTTTAAAAAATACCAGAGGTTAAAAAGTAACAAGAGAAAAGCAGTTATTTACCTACAAAGGAGCTCCTGTACAACCGTCAGCTGATTTCTCAACAGAAGAGGTGGGCATGAAATAGTAGAAGTGATGAAAATCAGGGACATACAACTATAATTACTCTACCTAATAAAGCAATAACTTATAATCAGAGGACAAATAGAGAGCTTTTCAGAAAAGAAAAATACTAAATTAGTTAATCACCACCAAACCAATATTACTAAAAATCTTAGAGGGACTTTTAAAAGATAAAACAAAAAATCAAAACTATAAATAATCAAATGCCCATAACTATCTGTCTACCTACAATTAATTTAAGCTTAAACTGATTAAATGCTCTATTTAAAAGATAGAGTGGCTGAATGGATAAGATCACAAGACTTACATATACTGTCTATAAGAGAATCATTTTAGATTGAAAGACACCTAGACTGAAAGTAAATGAATGGCAAAAGATATTTTATTAAAATAAAATAAATATTTTGAAAGCTAGGGCAGCAATACTTACAAGGTCTGCCCATTAAGTTTGTGAACTTGTCACTCTGTGTTTACATTGGTAGCACTGTATAAACAACTCAGTTTCATAACCTTGGTATATCAGTGTCTCACATCTATGTTTTTATCTACATGTGTTTATCTCTTGCTGAGCTGCATTCATTATTATTGTTGTGTGTTTTTGTGTGCCATCATAAAACTGTCGAAGCTTGAATTAGAGCAATGAATAGACATTAATTTTCTTGTTAAACTTGTCAAGAGTAGATATGAAATTAGTGCATGTTAACCCAAGTTTATGGGGGAAATGTCACAAAGAAAATAGCTGTGTACAAATGGATTAAACATTTTTCTGTGGGGAGAGAGTCACTGATAAAGAGAGGTCAGGGTGGCTGGTAACAAGCAGAACTGACAAAAACATTGCAAAAATGTCAAAATCATCAGCTGACTGAGAAGCACAGTAGACCAAGTAAACATCGATAGAGGAACAGGAAAATCTTAATGGAAAATCTTGGCATGAGAAAAGTAGATGCAAAAATGGTCCTGAAGGAGATCACTGATAAACAGAAGAATAAGAGAGTTAAAATTTGCCAAGGCTTTTTAGAGAGGTAAGACAATGTTTTGGGGTCATGTTATCACCGGTGATGAAACATGGGTATACCAACATGACCCTAATCCAAGTGCACGATGTAAGTCAGAGAATTCTCCATAACCAAAGATGTTCCATCAGTCCAAATCCACTGTCAAAACTATGTTGCTAAATTTTTTTGATAACAGAGAGATAGTTCATTATGAATTTGTACCAACTGGACAAACTGTCAACCAAGATGACTATTTAGAAGTGCTGAAAAGGCAACATGAAAAAAGTTAGACAAAAATGACCTGAACTTTTAGCCAGCCACTCATGGCTCTTGAATCATGACAATGTACCAGCTCACAGAGCACTGCCTATGAGGGGGTTTTTTAGCAATAAACAAATAACTGTGTTGGAATACCCTTCCTACTCACCTGATCTGACCCCCAGTAACTTCTTTATTTACCTGAAAATGAAGGAAATATTGAAGAGAAGACATTTTGATATCATTTGGGATATCAAGAGTAATATATATAACGACAGATTTGATGGTTATTCCAGAAATAGGGTTACAAAATTGGTCGACCATAGAAGGCCTGGATTCTTTCCATTTATGGCAGTATGGATGTACCTGTATGGTGTTTTCCCGAATACAGTATGTCAGACAAAGACAGATGCAATGTATCTTTGCTTATATGTGGAACTTAAATAACAAAATAAAGAAACAAAACAGTAACAAACTCCTGGATACAAAGAACATTTTGATAGTTGCCAGACAGGAGGGGGTTTGGGAGGAGGGTGAGAAAGGGAAAGGAATTAAAAAGTACAAATTTGTTTTTGCAATATGCATGGGGATATAGGGTATAGAAAAGAAAATATGGTCAATAATATTGTAATTAAGTATGGATGGTATCAGATGAATACTAACTTGAGAGTATGGGAGAGGGTTATGGGAGAGGGTGAAAAAAGTTAAGGAATTAAGAAGTACAATTGGTAGTTACAAAATAGTCATTGGGATGTAAAGTAAACCACAGAAAATACAGCCACTCCTCACTTAACAATCTACCCAGTTTAACAACTACTCAGACTTAAGACCAATTTTCCAGTGGGGGAGAAACTCCTTTCTCAGTCTGTGTGAGTCTTGAGAATCTTATTTCTCAGTTTTTATCTCATTCCCAGAGTCAGTAAGTATTCATTACATAATGTGTTTGCAGTCACCCAAGACTACATACTTTGTTTATATGTGTGAAGCCACATAATATCTATTGAAAAAATGCATACCCTGTGGTACCATAAAATGCCACACACAAGACATTCATCAGCCTTTAAGATCCTTGGCTTTGACCAATTTGCTTAACAACCTAGTTGTAGGAATGGAACTCAGTAATTAAGTGAAGAGTCAATAATATCATAATTACATATGGTGACAGTCAGAAACTTTGTTTCTTTTTTTTCTTCATGAAAAAAATTAACTGTTAAATTATTGAGGTGACATTGGCTGGTAAAAATTACATAGGTTCCAGGTGTAGAATTCTACATTACATAGTCTGTGTATTGTATTGTGTGCTCACCACCCAGAATCAATTCTCTCTCCATCACCATGTATTTGATTCCCCTGTCCTCCTCCCTCACTCTCCCCACCTCTTACCCTCAGGTAACTACTAATCTATTGACTGTGTCCATGAGTTTTTATTTCTTTGTTACTTTCAGTTTTATATTCTACGTATAAGTGAAGTCATATGGCTCTTGATATTTTCGGTCTTATTTTGCTTCACATGATAATCTCAAGGTCACTTTGTAAATTATATAAGTATCTAACCTCTATGCTATATACTTGAAATTAATATCAAATAATATAAAATATCAAAAAATTAAAAATAAAAATTCTTCAAAAAATATTTTCATAATATTAAATTATTTGGCATAAATATGATTGTTTAAACAATGGCTATATTTTATTTATAATATACAAAGTCCTAAATAGGTTTGATTTTTTAAAAAGATAAATGACATCTTTAATGTCATTTTATTTTTGTATATATTAAGGTAACACAAATTATGATAATAAATATGAGCTTAAATGTCTTGAAATATTATAATTTTCCACTACTATATTTTTTAAAGTTTGTCGCTTCCAAACTCATAAATCTTTTTATTTTTCCAGAATGTAGTGAAAACTTTAAAAAAATATGTTATATTAAATATGGTCATTCTTAGGTAATACTTCAGAAAGAGATTTAAAGTCTTAAATTAGGAGTTTAATGTCTAATAATTTTTAAATAACTATGAACATTTAATATATCTTCTAGCTATTGCTAAGATTTATACATTTAAGCTTTTTGAATTTTAACTTTGGTTTTACTTGGCAATATTTTGCTTTTTGATGTGTTAAGTTGTGCACTGTGTTAGGTTGTATTGTGTACAATTTCAATGACAAGGTGCCAAGGAAAATTATTTTATCTAATTTTCCATTAGAAAAAAGAGTTTACACTGTTCATATTGATACTTTTTATCTAGATAGCATACGGTATATATGATGTTAGAATGACTTTAAGAATATATAAATTGATATTTTAGAAACAGATTTCTTTTTATACTTAATAATAATCTATACATCAAAGAAAATGTCTCCATAGTGTATATTTTAACATAATCTAAAGAAAATGCTGAAGTCGAGGTTAGGATTGCTTTTCCCTGTAACTGAATGAGGCTAATTGCCTACATTCTTTTTCTTTAAACTTTGTTTTGTTAATTTTAGGTTCACAACAAACTTGAAAGTGAACAGATGTTACCCATACATTAACATGTGCTACCTTTGTGCATGCAGTCTCCTCCATTGTCAACATCCTTTACCAAAATGATACTCTTGTTACAATTTATGGACTTACATTGACATATCATAATTAACTATAGTCTATTATTTACGTTAGCATTCTTGTGCATTCTATGGGTTTGGACACACGTTTAATACCATGGATCCATCCATCATTGTAGTATCACATAGAATATTTTCACTGCTCTGAAGTTCTCTGTGCTCTTCCTATTTATCCCTTCTCCCTTGATCTTTTTTACTGTGTCCATAGTTTTGCCTTTTACTAACTGTCACATAGTTGGAATTATACAGTGTATAACTTTTTCAGATCAGCTTATTTCACTTAGTAATATCAAGTTTCCTCTGTGTTTTTCCATTGCTTAAAATTTTTTTTTTTTTTTTTTAGTATTGAATAATATTACATTATCTGGATGTACCGCAGTTTATCCATTTACCTATTGAAGTACATTTAGTTTCTTCCAAATTTTGTCAATGACGAATAAAGCTGCCATAAATAAACATGGAAAATATTAATACCAAAACCAGTATGTTGTTGGTAAATATTATTAAACAAACTAGCTACTACATAAATCTTTCAATAGATAGTCACAAATTGAATGCACTGTATAATTTCAAGCATAAAAATTTCAAAAAAAGGCAAAGTGAATCTATGCAGTTGGAAGTGAAAACCATTTGTGATTATCACAGCAGGATGGGAGGTAATTGGAGGGGGAATAAAGGTGGGCTTCCAGGGCGCTTGCTGGTCATGTTCTAAAGAACTTCTTTTAATATTTCTTGTAAGATAGCTCTATTTGGCAACAAATTCCCTCAGTTTTTGGTTGTCAGAGAAAGTATTTATTCTTCACTTTTGAAGGACAATTTTACAAGGTACAGAGTTTAAGTTGATTTTTTTTTCTTCTCAGCACTTTTAAGTATTACTATTTCACTGTACTCTTCTTGCTTAAATGGTTTGTCAGCTGAAGTCAAATATTATTCTTATCTTTGGCCCTCTATAGGTAAAATACTATTTCCTTTCAATTTTTTTCAGTACTTTTTTTCTTTTCTTTGATTTTCTGTAGCTTAAAATGTCTAGGTGCTTTGGATGTTATTTGTTTGTTTATGTTTTGTTTGTTTTTGAATGTATATTTCTTGGTGTTCTCTGAGCTTGTTAGATGTATGGTTTGGTATATGGTATTGATACAGAAAGATTCTCAGTCTTTATGGTTTCAAATATTTCTTCTGTTTCTTTCTCTTCCTTCTAATATTCTCATCACATACATGTTGCAGTTTTTGAAGTTGTCCCACAATCCTTGGATATTCTGTTTTGTTTTCTCTGATTTTGATCTCTTTGCTCTCACTTTGGAGATTGTCTGGGGAAAATCCAGCCACTGTCAATATAATAATAGTTACATGGCTGAATACTATCTGGACAGCCCTCATATATCTCAAGCGCAGTGATTCTCTCAGCCATTTACCACGTATCAATAAGCTCATCAAAGGCATTCATTATTTCTGTGTTTTTAGTTCCGAGCATCTCTATTTGGTATTTTCTTTAGGACT
The DNA here is from genome assembly GCA_004027555.1 of Craseonycteris thonglongyai. Lineage (NCBI taxonomy): Eukaryota > Metazoa > Chordata > Mammalia > Chiroptera > Craseonycteridae > Craseonycteris > Craseonycteris thonglongyai. Next base: position 513 of record PVKE010023745.1, on the reverse strand, counting down.
TTCATTTATCTTCTTACATTGCCCATCTGTTCTTGCATGCTATATATTTTATCCATCACCCTTAGCATATTAATTATAATTATTTAAAATTTTTGGTCTGATAATTCTAACTTCCTTGCTACGTCTGGTTCTGATTGCTTTGTTTCTTCAAATTGTGGGTATTTTTCTTTTCCTTTCAGTATAAATTTTTATTTTTATTTGATAGCCACAAATGATGAATCAGGTAAAGTGAACTGCTATAAACAGGACTTTGATAATGTGATAAAGTGAACTGCTATAAACAGGACTTTGATAATGTGATGGTGAGCTTTAGCGGGGGAAGAGAAGCATTCTATAGCCCTATGATTATGTTTCAGTCCTTTAGGAAACCTGTCTTTGGACTACGATCTGCACAAGTCTTTCTCATTATTTTTCTCTCTACCTTTAGTTAGGACAGTATAGCTGAGGTTGGCTAGAATTGAGTATTGACCTGGTCCCAGGTGGAAGGCTAGTGCTGACTGAAATTGGGTATTT
>PVKE010023744.1:0-24387 GCA_004027555.1 Craseonycteris thonglongyai | reverse complement strand
GAGAGAGAGAGAGAGAGAGAGAGAGAGAGAGAGAGAGAGAGAGAGAGAGAAGGGGGAGGGCCCAGAGCTGTCTCCATAGTTGTACGTCATTAGTTGTGACACGGTTTTATTCCACACAGGTGGCTGTGGAGCTGCACAGGGTGGGAACCAAACTGGGACCTCCTACATGGGTGATGAGAACCTTCGCCATCATCCCAGTGGTTACCAGTTGTGCCACAGTTGAGCATATGGGTTTTTATGGGCCGGGCCAGGTATCAAACCCTGGACCTCATGATTAGGAGGCAAGTACTCAACTCAGCTTCCCTCTTTCATCTTTTTTATTTTTGTATATTTATTTATTAAACCTGTAGAATATTAGCCTCTTGAGGTTAAGGACTATATTTATATTCATATATTTGCCCTAGTCAAAATTATAGACTGAATTTTTCAGTTTCTGGTGTACATGGAAATAATGAACAAATGGCTCCAATTCTATACTTTATGTAGGGGGAAAAATGAATCACCTACAATTTTAGTTTGGCCTTTTTATAGCTGTTTGGATACCTACTTCCTCTCTGCCTTCTCACTTCCCCCTCAGTAGACAAAAGGAAAAGGAACTGCCCTCAGTCCCAGATGTCGCCAAATAAATGTCAACTTTATTGCCTGGGGCCAGCATTGGCTGAATTCCTCACTTGATCCCAGGGAAGATGAAGCAGAACTTGTCCAAACAAAACATACCGGTAGTCTAGCAACATCTGATCTTCTGGTGGTATTGTTTGAAGTGCTTGCTGGTTGTTGGCTTCTTGTTTCCCCCCCACATCTCTATTAGGAGTTATTAGAGCAGACATCTGGCACATTGGTCAAGCTGTATAGCTTTCCCTTATAATCAGCTCCTCGTGGAGATGAAAATAATACCATAATGCTACAGTGTGGCAATTGTAAGACTGCAGGAAGCAAGACAATATCCAGTGTGTGATGATAACCCACATACTGCCAACACTCTAGAAAATGAGTCCACAAATTGCCTGCTTCATGCTCCTCCACATGAGTGTGTTCCCAGAGAAATACGTCCTTCCTTTCTGAGCACCTGCCACCGGGAACTAAAGAAGCAAAGATCTGCGAAGTATCGTCATGTGTAGCTGTCTGCTACACATTTATCTTCCAATTGCGTAGCTGCTCTCCCTTAGGATAAACAGGAATATACGGGGCTCAGAAATCATGACAGCTGTTAGTCATTGACTGCGAAAGGCTTTACTTGCAATTATAACCTTGCAGAGTAGGAATTACCATTTTTTTTCCTTGTGTCTGATGGGGACCTGAAGTTTCAAGAATTTAGGCACTTTTTCTTTTGTCATTGCACTCATAAGTGGGACAGCTAGAATTCTAACCCATGTGTGGATGGCTATAAATCCATGGTGATACCTGAATGCCACACTGTTTTCAAGATTAAGGATGATTAATGATAAATAATGTAAAAACTTGATATATGCATTTGTAAAAGTTAAACCTGGGTATATTGTGTATCATTAGCAATAGTCCATTGTGTCTTTAAAACACAGTTGAGCTCTCAGTGAATGGTTTTAATCATAATATTAGCAGCATGTGTTTATTGAGGTCTTTCTCTGTCCAGCTGCTATGCTACCTGTATTACCTTCTTCATCTTTATAAAAAACCCATGAGGTAAATACTATGACACTCTTCATCCCATAGAAGAGAAAGTTCAAGTTAAAGAGGTTAAGTAGCTCAACCAAGTATAGACTGGCAGAGAATGGAAAGCAAGGCTCCCCAAACCACAAGTATAGCCACCACGTTACCTGGCCTTCCGTGCATTCACTGTGATTGGGCAGTTTTCCACCTGTTTCTAGAATTTGAGCAGATGCTATCTGTAGATGTTGGCAGAGTCAATACAGATAGTTCTGCAACTTCTTGTCACAATACCAAGAAATATTTACGCCTCTTTTTCATAGAGCATTTCAATGGCAGTGACAAGTTGAAGGCAGTGAGATTATGGATAATTTACCACAGGCGTACTAGGTACGTTGCGTTGCACCACGAGCAATTCATTGGCCAACAGAAAAGATGTGGGAATCATGAACCTTATTCTCAAGTTCTTAAATACCCAGAACTAAATTGCAAAGGAACTGGTCCAATGGGTAAAACTCTACTGAGTGCAAGAAAACACAATACTCTAGAAGTTGGCACAGGCGTTTGGATCAGGTGTCTGGAAATTGTAAGATACAGATGATGAGAGACAGAAGGGAAGTTGGAGAGGAAGCCGGGCGTAAATACGAGCACAGATGCAGGAGGTAGCAACTTGGTTGGCAAGCGATGGGCACAACTAAAACCGGAACCTGTGATGGAGAGCCAGCCAAAGGAAGAGAGCAGGGTCAGGGACCAGCTGGTGTGACCTCAGAGTGCTCAGGGGTCCTGTTCTCTAAATGAGTCAGGCATTGCTTGGGTGATCTTGTTGGTCACTGTCCCTCTTTGTGTCACTCCTCGGGCTTTCTGTAGCTCTTCTAAAACATGACATTTTCCTTCTCTCATCACATACGACTAACTGGCTTATATTTAATCTACAGCCTTCACTGACAGCCATTAAATAGTTATTTTCCAGGTATGCCTTGCCATGTTCAAAGGAGCCTATGCATAAAAATTGCTCCATTTCCCACTTAGGGAAATAGCAGGTATTGTCAACTAGGCGTTGTTTATCAGCACTTCAGCAATCAACAAGCTTTCACGGAGTTCCTTGTTGTGTAAGGTATGGGTCTGAGCGCTGTTCCTCTAAATTAGGTGTTTTATTAAAAAGTACTCACAATGAATCAGAAACTTCTTTATCTTTGATATAAAAAGAGTGAAGTGCAATCTTTGGGCTTTGTTAAAAGTGATAGAACTTGGAACTTTTCAGACACAAGGTGAATGTGGGTGTTAAGTGGGTTTTCAATGGTATTTGATTCATCAAATTTATCTTGCCATATTCTGAGTTATTTATGCCTTTACAAGTAGAGTACTTGGAATAGGGGAAGGCTTTATTTTTCATAATATTTTCAATAGTCTGAAAATAGAAATCATGAAGGAGAGGAAAGAACAATGGCAATGCCTTGAAGAAGTCAAGGCACGACTTCTTTATAATGCCAAAGCAGCCAAATATATCTGCCCGTGTGATGTGTAGCAGGGCATTCAGCCCAAAAAGCATGCGTACCATTTGCATATTCAAATCCTGCTGTATCATTGTAGTAAGTTATTCACTCTTAACCTTCCCTCCAGCCTTAATCACTGACCCACATTAATCTGTGCAGTGATTAAGAGCAAGGCTTCTCCCCGGGTTTATCCCAACTCTGCTACTCACTAGCATGGTTCAGAGGGTTGCAATGAGGCCTAAATGAATCAACCCGCCTAAAAGCTGCATAATGTGAGCACTATATACATGTTAGCAAAGGGTAATGATTAAACTAAAAATAAAGTAAAATGACCTTGATACTCCGCATTGTAATTATAATAATACTAGCATTGTCTTTGTATATAATAAGAAGGCTGATCTTTTTTTTAGATGAAAGTTATGATCTGTCAAGCATTGTGCCTATTGTACATTTAATTCAGTCTTCACAAGAAACTGTCCATAAGTTGATGTCATTCCTGTCACCCTTATTTTGTAGTTGGGGTCATGTGATCTCCCTGGGGTCAGATGGGGGAAGTGGTAGAGTATAATAGAATATGAAACTGGGCAGTGTGATTTTTGAACTTTTTCCTTTAACCACTATGTTGCACTGTCTATGTATAATTGTTCCTAATTATGAAGTGAATTCCTAAGACCCAATTAGTCATCCTGCACACTTTCTATGGTCTCTGGGTAGCCTGAGAACCCAGAATAATACACTCCCTCTACGAGGTGCTCATATACTTCCAATGGGCTAAGACTACTTCGCCGGGCTTTGGTTGGAAATCACATCCCAAAGATGCCCGATAATTTCACCTTTATCTAGACTCTCATGTTAAATGGACATTGTCCTGCCATAATATTCTAAAACATGCACCAACAGCTCTGTGTCTCCCATTATTCACACGTTACAGATGAAAACCGGAGGCTCAGAAAAACTAAATAACTCGCCCAAAGCCTTGTATTATAATTAGTATCAGAAGTCACTTGACTTCCAGTGTAGTGTGTTCTTTAGAGGTATGACTGAATTAGGGTCCAGATTTCCTTTTTCCTTACCAGGCATCACGTGGGGTATCTGGATGTTGCCCTCTTGTCATGGCAACAATTAATCATAAAGATGAACTTTGGACCAGTAGTCCCCTGGGTTTGTTTAAAAAGGAAAAGGTTGTGGTCGGCTTTGATTTCACTGTGCATCTTGGAGAAATGGTTTAACCACAAGAGCTCTGACCAGATCTCTGTGAAATGTACATGCACGAGGCGAAATGACCTTGGAGTTCACGTTTTGGGACTGTGCTTCCCACTTCCTTGCAGGGTAAAGAAACTGGACAGCTGCTTCCTGTGGGGTAAGGTTAAGGTCTAGATAATGTGAGCCCTTTCCAGCTGCTGGAGAGCCGTTCTGCAATGGGACCGTAAGACCCTCCGCCTTCTGGTCCACCCAGGACTTCTCCATGATCTGTTTGCACATTCTTTTCCTGCTTGGTAATTAGCACCAGCTGTCTCAACTTAAAAGGAAGGAATCCCTTTGAAATCCTCCCTCTCCTGCATAAAATGTGCTACCGAACGTGTTAATTAGTCCCTGGACGGCGGGCAACCCAGACGTGTGTTTCCTGTGAGTTCTGGAAGAGGAGGCATAGAAACCATCTGCGGTGTTGCACATGTGTGTATGCTTTTCTCATTTCCAAACGACGATGGGAATGAAAGTCTGTCTGCTCATATGTGCTCAGAGGCAGTGGCCAAGGCACAGGTCCCCGTGCAGTGACTTGGGTCTCTGCGTTTGTGTTTCCAGCTCAAGTTGGTCAGGATTCCCCTGTGCAGGGAACAGGGCCAGTGTGACATTCCCCTCTGCCTCAGCGAACGGACTTCCTCTTCAGCATCCTTTCGCTCCTCACCATAGTCTCAGGGATCCTAGAACTCCAGGGACATGCAAGCTAGCTCCTCTTCCCTTGGGGACCACTGTCTCCAAGGGAGCCAATAGCCACGGGGGCCTGCAACAATGAGCACACCCGGACTTTGAGGAAAGTGCATAGAAACCATGTTTCATCATGTTCTGTGCACTCTGCTAAGAATAGAGACTGATTGGCCAGTTTCAATGGCGATGACATGAAAAATCTGTCTCCGCAAGTCATTTTGAGCAGCAAGTTCCAGGGTTTCAAATGCACGAGGCAGGGGCTGCTCATGTCCTTGAAGACAAGGTGGATGATTTCATGGGCGTGCTGGAGGGTCATGGAGAGGATGAAGGGAGCTAACAGGAGGCTTAGGAACAGAATAGGCAGCCTCTCTCTTACCAAAGGTCATTCTCTCGAAGCAGTTGCTGCCCTCCCAGCGTGACTTCTGGACACTTCAGAGGCTGCTGCTGCAATATCGACACTCCAATTGCTCTCAGGTTCTTGCTTCACTGGTTCGCAGCTTCAAGCCTTGGGTGAGTGATAGATTGAGCTGGGTCACGTCATTACCTTCTGGCTGTCAGGTGGGAGCGGACAATGAGCAGATCTGACCTTTTGATGCCAAGTTCATTTAGAGTTTGTTTTTCCCAAAGTCACACACAGTAGTGGAAGGATAATTCCCCCTGAGTAAGTCAGGTTATTCTTGACAGCAAAATTTGATAAATAGCTCCTACAGGGACCTACCAATAGGGGATTCTATTTGTTGGATGTCCATCAATTATGGTTAGGTGTAGTCATGCGTGGTGGATATTGTGAATAGATACCTGCTCTGTAGATCTGAATGCCTGGTCCAACTGGCCTTGCCCTGAAAGGTCAATCAATAACGGAGTCTTTTGCTACACCCAACAGGGTTACAAGGCTAAGAGGTGAATCACACCTCATTTCACAGATGTGTAGCTCTTATGCACTGTGTCTATGTTAGTACTTTGGTTTCCCACGTGGCATTGGCCCATTCCCTTGAGCCACTCATTCCCAATGTCCTGTTCTTCTATCTGCACGCTTTGGAGCTTAGCTGCCTGGTTTCTCTGGATTCAGGCTTTGTTCAACTAGGGAAGCCGGATAAGAACGCTGAGATTCTGCATATGTTCGTTAGCCCAGATGTTTGCTCTAACTGCGCTAGGCTTTGCCGTCCGGACTCCTACAGCTCTACCAGGTATCATCGTTCTTTTCCTTTCTTGCTTCCAGATAGAGGCAGAGGCGAGAAGAGACTAAAAATACCACCATGTGTTTCTTTTGGAGACAGAGCTGATTGACGCATGTGATGTGAGCTCTCCAAACCCAGTGCTGGCCTAGCCTCCTGCTGAAACATCTTTAACGACCTCCGCTGCCAGCAGAATTAGGTTCTGATCGCGGAGGAGGCCAGCGCTGTCCTGAACCCTTCGCCTTGGATTGTTAGCCACGCTGCTTTGAGTTCCCCGAGCCAGCGGCGATCCTTCTCATCTCCAGCCCTCACACAGCAGGTCTGCCTCTTGTATTCGACGGGCCCAGGGCTTGAGGACAAATGGCGGCCACAGGCCATATTTCTCAATTCTTAAAACGTATACCTGGAGCTCACCCACTGTTACAGACACTATGTTCTATCCTCCTCTGTGAACAAAAATACCCTCAGAACTCCCTGTGAAGCTAGGGACAGATTTAAAATCTTTAAGCTCTTCAGAATTCCACATCACAATGTCACAGCACAGGAAGCACCTCCCTCCCCCACCCCCCCACACACACACATACACACTCCACCCACTGCCTTCTCTCCTTGCCCCTTGATCTGTCCTGCGTGACATGTGGGCACGTGGACCCCCTAGGCTGCAAAGCCAGGTGCCATGCCCGCTCCCTGCAAATGCCCACTCTCTAGCAGCAGGTACACAGGTAGCTTAGTTCACACAGGTCATACAAGGTGGCCTGGGGCCACAGGGCAAGGACTTCTGTCGCCTTGGTTTCCAGAGCATGGTCTGGAATCGGAGAAGGGGGAATGGGTTCAGGGTGGGCACGACCTCATGGCCTACAGAATCCATTCCCATGGGGAGAGGCCCCAGAGCAGAGGTCCTATTGCTGGGCCTAAGGATAGCACTGTCACATGTTTGCTCTGCCGAGCGGGATGTCCTTCCTCCCACATGACCTAATTCATCTCTCAAGTGTCGGCTCCTATTCCATCTCCTTCTTCCTCCCAGAAGTCTTCTGAATACTCTGAGGCTGAATTACAGGCTTCTCTTAAACTGGCTGTAATGCTTACCGTGTGACTCTAAGTGATTTCATCTCTCAGCACCTCAGTTTGCTTCCAAGACTGTCACAAAGGTGACTGGGTCAATACATGTAGTAGGTATTTTAAAACAGTGCTTGGTCCGGAATAAAAGAAAACTATTGTAACTATTAGGATACATGCACATAGCATACTGTACTTACCCCTATAGAGATGTTTCGCTTTGTTTTGGCCTTATGTGCTTTATCCCACCTCTCTCTTCCAGCAGATAACGTGCTTCTTAAATGCAAGAACTCATTTTATTTATTTATTTATTTTTTTATTTAGAGAGAGAAAACAGAGTGTGGAGTGGGAAGGCCCAGAACAGTCTCCATGGTTGTATATCATTAGGTATGACATGGTTTCATTCCACACAGTTGGATGCAGGGCTATGTGGGGAGGGAACTGAATCAGGGGCCTCCTTCATGGAAGGTGACAACCTTTGTTACTATCTTGGCAGTTACCAGTTGCACCGCAGTTCAACATACGGAGTTTGCACAGGCTGGGGTTAGGAATTGAACCCCAGACCTCAAGATCTGCAAGGCAAGCACTCAACCATTGAGCTATCCCAGCATCCCCCAAGAGCTCAATTTTATTTAACTTTATATTCCTAACACCAAACCCAATGTATATAACATACTCAGCGTTCTATAAATGTCTATGGAGTAGATGAACTGCCTCAAAGGGAAATGGATTTTACCATCAAAAACGTTCATGCTACAGCCCATGAGACTGAACCCAACGTCTCAGATCCTTCTGACTCTAGGCGTTTAGAAGATTCAGTAGAGACGATAGAACTGATCCAGAGCCATTCACTGTGTGGCATAAAGAAGGAATGCTTAAGTAGCAGTCCCACCAGGGATTAGAGATGCTTGTACAAGACACTAACCCTGTGTCCTGGTAAAAATTTACAATCTCAGACAATGCATTATGTATTATTTATAGTTGTCTTTCTGTTGGCCAGCATCTTCGAAGCCTTCTGCCAAAGAGCTTTGAGACCACATGTTTCTCAGCATCCATGATCTGGGGAGTGTGTCCCTGTTTTCTTTCATTGGACCTGCTTATTCTGATGACTTGCAGATAAGCAGAGCTCAGGAAGTATGGTCCGGAAAAAGCCTTTAATGACATTTGTTTCATTACAATTACAAAATTGCCCTGCAGAGCCTTCTATATCATTTATTCAAGTGGTTGCTAAGTAATTTCTGATGCAGCCTCACATTTGGAATGAACAGATCTGGCTGTTGGTTGGTTAGGAAACTGTTCTGTCCCTCCCTCTCTCCCTCCCTCCCTCCCTTCTTCTCTCCCACCCTTCCTTCCTTCTTGTCCTGAATCATGATTAGATGGAGCTAGATGCTTTGCACAAAGCCCAAGAAACAAGAAAAGAAGGGAAGATAGAAAACCTTCCTAAGTGAATTCACTTCCCGGTCTCTTTTAATGTTCTGTCTATTCACTTGCCATTGCATATCATGCAAGTAACATTTTTTAGTGCTTAAATCACTGCAAATGGGATTTTTCAAAATCAAGATAAAAACTAAGCATCTAAAGACAATATGAAATGTTCTTTCTCCCATCAAATAAATATAATTTATAATAAAACAGTTATTTTTATCAAGACAAACATCTATCTAGTGCTTATAATGTGCAATCACTGTGTACTTTGCATATATTAACTAATTTGATTCTCACATCATTCTAGGAGGTAGGGATTAGCATGCTCTTTATCTTACAAATGAGAGAACTGAGACACAGAGAGTTAGGGGTTTAGACTAAGGTTATAGCACAAGTGCTAAGGCCGGGATCCGAACCCTGGCCATGTGTTTGCAGAGTCTCATTACTTCACAACTACGTTCTACGATATAAAGAAGCATTATATTTAAAATCATTTTTCAACTAGAGACTCTCTTTGGGCTAGATTTTAAGAGAATAAAATCTAAAGGAAAAAATATTAATATGCATATTGTGTAACCTATTTTCAGTTTCATGCATATTCAAAATCTTTATTTGGGGGCAGCTCGGTCTTGCTATAATGAAATAATACACCGAGGTGACGTAAGGCTGATCATGGCATGGGTTTTTGTTATTGCTAATGGAATTATACCTCAATAGATTGAGCATCTGACATTTTGGCCTTTTTAAGATTTGGGACTGACCTCCCCAAAGAAGATTTTTCTGAATGAAATAAAGTGGATTCTTGAATGAAGTGCTCTTGCCACTGGAACCTATGCTACTCTGACAATGAGATCTTGTTTCCATGACAACAGGTCAGGGCATTAACTGTGGCAGGGCTGACATGATGTAAAATTTTGATTCAGTGTTTGCTGTACATTATTTTCTTCTTTGGATTCCTCACTTCCTAGCTATAACCCCTCTTGCATCTGATCATATCACAAGTTAATGATAATTAGTTGTCACCGGAGGAAAAAAAAAATGTTCAGCACTCAGTGAATCTTTCTAGAACCGGTTAAAAGGCAAAAAGCATTGTTCTCATTAATTCATTTGCTGTTTCCAAAGGTTGCCTCACAAGGTTTTAAGAGGCTTTTTTTTTTTTTTTTTTTTTGGTTATGGATTATGATTATCCTTATGCCTGGCTTGAGGGCTGGTAGTTCAATGGAAAAATAAAAATAAAAAAGAATGGTAAATTCTTCTCCCTCCCTCATTTGTAACTTGTGCTTAGACCTGTGCTGATTTACAAAGGGTAGAGTGGGCATAGAATGGAGGAATGAAAAGGAATGGAAACATAAGAATGAGGAGCTCTCTTTCTCGTGACAATTGCGCTGGGATAGCTCAGATGCTGAGCCAATCTCTTTCTATTTCTCAAAGCCCGTGAAGTCCAACATGTTCAGTCTGTTGCTTTTCTTGAAGAAAAAACGATTTAGGGATACTACAGAAAGAGAGGGTATGTTCAATTGAAAATAGTAGAGGTATGGATGTTATTTCTTGAGTCAATCTATCAAAGGAGATGATAATTATAATAGAAATGCTTTTCTAGATTTAGTACATGCCAAGAGCCCTTCTAAATGCTGTGTTTATATTTACTCATGCAATCTTCACGTAAATGAAGGTAAATTATACTACAATATTTAAGCTACAATATTTTACAGATGAAGTATAGAGATATAAAATAATTTTCGCAGAGCTTCATAACCATTAACTGGTAGAACTAGTTTCCAAACCCAGATAATCCTGCTGTCAGACATTATAATCACTATTCTACGTGGACTTCTAAGCCTCCTGTTTCTAGTGTGATACTTGAAACATTTCTGTATCTTTGATCCCTATTTTCATTTATTAGATTTGACAGGACCATTTAGACCTTCAGCTTCATGACAAAATACACAGCTCTTATTTTTTTAATGTATGTTTGTATGTACTTCCATGTGTGGGTAAGCTAGAGAAAATTTAAAATATTATTTAACAGAATTTTGTACTCTCTGTAGAAATAATGATAGACAATTTGAGATGTCATAAGAACAAATTTAGAAATCACATAATCTTTAAATCTACACTTTTGTTAACTTTAGGTTGAAAGAAAACCAACTGGAAACTACTCTTTAAAATAATACTTTAATTGTTTCCCTCCAAATTGTTCTATAAGTTTTTCTTAGTGACCCTATTTCAAACCTGAGTATGTGATATTGAGACATAGCTAAATATTTAGTGATGCCATAGTATTTTGTTAGTCATTTGGGTTCTTCCTAATACAATATTGTCAGGACAATAATGTTTAATACTTTGATTTGGGACTGGTTCAAAGATCAGCACAACAATGCTATTTATATGCCAATTTGCAGTTCATATTTGAGTTTCAATTCCTGCTTAATTTTTGCTTAATTTCTGGCAGATAAAATCATATACATCCATTTGATATAATTTAACTCACAGTATAATCAAATCATCAGAAAAGAGTTTTACCAATACAGTCATAAAATATTATTAAATCACCATAATAGTCTCATATTTTCACAATATCATCAATGGTCACTTCTTCTATTTCCATTCAACATATGACATTGAATGAAAGTCTTTCTAGTTTGGGGGTGAAAACAATTAGAGCACAATACTTGAATCAGCTTTTTACACTGTGTGCCTGTAGAGATATTTAATAAATATATTCTGGGTAGTTGGCATAATATTTTAGGGGCCAGGAATAATGCATTTTGTTAGGTTTTACATCACTGCAAACTATGAGTGTGGCACCCTCTAGTGGTCGAGGCAGAACTGAAAAGACCAACACCAGAGCCCCCAAGGACAATAGCCTGAAAATCCCCAGGTCTGGGCAGGAGCAACCACATTAGTCATGAATTATAAAGGCGATGGTAAAAACAGAGTTAAGGCCGTGCCTCTAGAATGGGGTGATGTGGGTGTGGATTTTCATTTCTAAGCTGATATTACAGGCATGACAGGAACTGGTGGTGGCTTTAAAAAAACCCAAAAGCTCTCCTTTCAATAAATATCTATTTTCTACTGGGGTATTAGTGTTGTGTGTTGAAACAAATGCTCTCTGTTTGTCAGAGTTTCTTATCAGTGATATCACGGATATTTTGGCTTCCATAATTCTCTGTGATGCCCCACCCTCCCGTTTCCTGGAAGATGTTTAGGAGTGGCCTTGGCTTTTTATGGATAGATCAGGGGTGTCCAACATTTTGGCTTCCCTAGGCCATATTGGTAGATGAAGAATTGTCTTGGGCCACACATAAAATACATTAACACCAATGGTAGCTAATGAACCTATGAAAAAAAAAAGAGTCGTAGAAAATCTCGTAATGATTTAAGAAAGTTTATGAATTTGTATTGGACCGCATTCAAAGTTGTCATGGGCCATGCAGCCCACAGGGCCACAGGTTGGACAAGCTTGTGCTAGAGGCTAGTACCCACCCCACCCCACCCTCATTTGTGATCATCTAAAACATCCCCAGCACTGCCATATGTCCCCTGGAGGGTATTTGTATGTTTCCTGCAATTGAAAACCATCTTAATTGTTCCTCTGAAGGTAAGTTAGAAATATAAGTAGTTTGCCAACCAATATACATATATATTACTGAATACTGAGTACATGTCATGTGCACCTGTTACTTAATTTAATCTTATAACAATTCTCACAAGTCCTGTGCTGTTATTATCTCCATTTTACAGATAAGTTAACTAAGCCTTGGAGGAGTTGAGTAGCATTCATGACATCACAAGTGGTAGCAGCCAGCACTAAAATCTAAGTGGTCTGGCTCTGGAATTTGCATTTGAAGATTCTTTACTACAAAAGTGTCACTCTTTATTAAGCCTCCAACTGGACTGAAAACAGAATTACTGATTCACGAGTAATGCTAATCCACAGAGGTCAATTTATAGTATTTTTCTCCATTGACGGAGCACAAGGGAACGCTAGTATGTCGACACTGTCGGAAGACGATTCATTTGTTCTTTCATTTATTCACTGAGTGCCCACCAACTTTACAGATACAGAAAGGTATAAAACCAAGCCCCACCCTCTGAGGCTTACTTACACTGCTGTAAGCAGGCAAATCAACAAAAAGCTATCTATGATTTTATAGAGCAGGGGTGTCAAACTGGTGGCCCGCGGGCCGCATGCGGCCCCCGAGGTAATTTTTTGTGGCCCATGATGCTCTGAAATAAAATAAAAATAGAAAAAATTGTTATGAAGAAAATAGCCTTCCTCTGTTTGTTGGTAGCTTTATTTCTTCAGGTGTCACAAAGCATTTAGTTGTTGTTCTATAAGAAAATATGAAATCAGGGTCTTTCCTTCCTGTGATGGATATTTGCTTTACTAACACCCAATGTGATCCACTTCCTTGCTCGCTTTTATGCCCTTTTGCTTGTGAAATCATCGGTAAGGACTGGGTCATGGTGCAAAAGAGTTTTAAACAGCCATTAAACCCAACATATACAATGTCAATGGTGTGCGTAAGTCACCTGAAGTGCTGGTAATGCGAGGTTACACATTCACAGACAATGCTAGAATTACATCATGTCTGTCCTCTGGTTTATGGTGACATCAATCCCATGTTAAAATACTTTGTGTTTGTGTGTGTGTGTGAATGATCTAACTACATGTGCGTTATCTATGTGCTATATATATGATATGCATGTTATATACGAGGCCTGTCCAAAAAAAGTCCAGCCATTGTCAATACAACGAGAATGGTTACATGGCTGGATACTTTCCGGACAGCCCTCGTATATGAGTGTGCATTAAATTTAAGTAGATATAAAATATGTCTGCCTGTGTGTTTGTTTTAGACTTGATGAAATAGGAGGTAGGTCCTGCCCTGTAAAGTACAATTAGTGTAGAATGTTCCCAGCACACAGTAAGCTCTCAGTAAATGTTAGTTCTCATTCCCTTCTTTATGAAGACTTTATACCCGCCTCCATCTCTTTTTACAAGATTCTTTAAATTGATTTCATTTCCTTTGTTTTTTTCTGAACTCAAATCTTTCCGTTCTAATTACTCGGGTGGCTTTCTCTTTCCGCACTTTCTACACTCAGAAGGAAATAGAATTACAAGTCTCTAACTCCCTAAACATTCCTTTCCCCAAGTTATTAATCAGTGGTTCTTATGAAGAAAAAAACAAAATTACCCCAGCTCTCTGGAGACCCTTTCTCTGGCCCAATAGATCCTTCTTTATTTCCTGTCTCTTGGGTAGCTTTTAATTCAAGATAGATATTTGCTTTGCATTTTTTTTTATTCCTTTGATGATTTGAAAGCTAAGGGAATTACATCACTTTGTTGTATGTCTTTCCTACTCATTAGTCACCCTGCTCTAATAAAATGTTGGTTGGTCCATCCTTTTCAGAAAAGGTCAGGGTTCACTGATAAGCTTGGTATCCAGGTTTACTGTAATAGCCGTAATGCCAAATAAGAGCGTTTAGGGAAAGGCTGGAGGTAGGAACGCTGCTGATCGCTGATCGTCATTTACCCCATGCCTTTTTATATCTTCCTGGACGATGTGCCTTCTTGACCACCCACCACATTAAATTCACACAGGAATGAAAATTGATGGGGTGGGGAGTCCACACATCAAAAGAACTGGGAAGATCATCTCAGGGATCAACTTGCTCTTTGTCCTCACTGTTTGGCAACCTGGAATGGCCCCAGCTCATCTATGTCTGTGTCTAGCAGGCCCAGGTGATTAATAGCATCTTAAATCGTTAGGCTAAATTGCTTCTAGGTTGTTCAGAGCAGGTGGGCTGTTCAGAACTATAGGCTGTGTAAATGTCAAAGAAGGAAAGCTGTTTATTTGGGAGGGAGGTTGGGCAATTAAAAAGGCCTTTATTCTTTAGTTGACCCCACTTACCGTATCTTTTCCATATATGATACTTTTGTTTAACATGGTTAGTCTAAAAATCTGGGGTTGTCTTATACATGGGGGTGTCTTAAACACGGAAAAATATGGTAATCTGTGCAGATGTCATAAAGCTCCCTATTGGTCCCCTTAAAATTGTTGATGTAATTTAAGGTAATCTATCTAAACTACACGTTCTCAATCATTAAAAGTACTCTAAACAGTTTAATTCACTCGGACTGGCACCTAGTTTGGAATCTCTGAAGAGTTTAGTGGCCAGATATTTGCACCTAAGGTCACTTCAAGTCTAATTAATTTTCCCCGAAGTTGCAAAACAGCCTGACATGTTGACCCACCAATGCTTATCCCTGGCAGCTCCCAGTTGACTGTCTCAGTTGAATGTTTCAGTTCACATAGTAACATTTCTTTGTTTTATTTTACCAACTCTTAGGAAAATAAACCCTGAGGTATTTTACCAGCCAATTTGCATTTTAAGTATCTAGTGTCCTGCTTTTCCTTAAATACAGAGGGTGGCAAAAAAAAAAAAAAAATAAAAAATAAATAAATAAATAAATAAATATATATATATATGTATGTGTGTGTGTATATATATATATATATATACATGTATGTGTGTATATATATATATATATATATATATATATATACACACACACACACACACACACACACACACACACACATTTTAGAAAAGAAAAAAACTGTATTAAAATTATAATACCCAGGGGAAGCTGGGGTGGCTCAGCGGGTTTAGCACTCGCTTTGCAGTCCCAGAGCCCAAGGATAGAATCCCGGCTCCGGACCCTGCAGACCTATATGTTGAACTGGGGTGTGCCCCCAGTTCAGTTCTTTCCGGGGCCTTTGCAGGAGGCTCCCGGCCCAGTTCCTGCCCTGAGCAGCCCCGTGCCCACCTGTGGAGTGAAACTAAATGGAAAACTAATGCTGTCAACTATGGAGACTGCTCTGGGCCTTCCCTCTTTACTCTGTCTCTCTCTCTGTCAAAAAACAATAAAAAAATTGTAATACTCAATATATACCAATAACAAAAAATGAATACAATTCACATATGATTTCTGCCATTACAAGAGGTGCTCAAAGTGGTTACCATCGGTATTAAAATATAATATGTAGATAACATCTCTTAAAATGTGTATACATTTTTTGGAAGTATATATATTTAAAAAGATTTAAAAACCTAAGTACCTGTGGCTTTAACAGGCTTTTCTCATTGGCATGTTTCAGATAAAGAAACTGTTTATGAAGAGAGAGAAATCACTCTTTGTGACTTGTGTCTGTGCATTGATCTTATCCAATGAGAGTCTTTCTTCAGTGAGAAATACACAGTCTAGACAGGAAGAGAGAATGGCAGGTATCAGGAAAGAACAGGCAAAGCTGTGTTCCCTGTGGGTCTATGGATTTAATCTCTGGACAACCCACACTGAGGGTCTTGGCATTTGAAAAGGATTAGTAAAGTTGAAGTAGCTGAATAAATACGAATGATCACACACAAATGCGTGATTACAAGTTAAACAACTTGTCCATGTTAAGAGTCTGCTATAAGCAAAACATTCTCCCTCGAAGAAAAGAAGGTTGACGTCCGGGATTCTCATGGGTCTTCTCGGTCTCAGGTTAGTCTCTGTCCAATCAAGTTAGAATTGGATTGAAAGCGTCTTAAGCTGTTTTGGGATTCTAGCATAAGCATTTAGCCGATGCTATAACCCCTTGCTACCGAAACATTTTCAATTTTATTTGGGAAGAATGTTCTGGCAAATATTTGATTGATGGAGACTTTAGGAGGATCCAGTTTTGTATGACCAACCTAAAACCCGTCTACCCAAAATAATTTTGACCACCTATTTTTTGCCCATTTTCTTAATTGATGAGAATGATAATATTAGGAAAAAAGGGTGACAAATTACATTGTTTGGCCCCAATTCTTTACCTATCCCTGTCCATAGGCTGTGCTGGGTGACTTTGAAGCTAATCAGACTAAATGGGTTGTGAGGCGTTGAGTGATTAACTGGCCCTGCCTTACCCAGGACATTCCTGGTTCTAGAATAAAAATATCTGCTTCCTGAAAAGCTCCTTGGTCTCAAGCAACCTGGGATTATTGGCCACCCTTAGCCGTGTCTATTTTTATACCACTTAACTTTGGGCTTAGTCATGTGACTTATTTAGCCAATAGAATGAAGTACAAATGACAGCATGTCAGCTCTGAGCCTAAGGTATTAATACATTTTGCAAGTTTGTGCTGTCTGTGCTTCTACCATCACCATGAGAAGAACTCATTGGCTCAAGAAGGATGAGGGGTGTGTGGAGCACAGCTGAGCTTAGCATACTAGGCCCAGCTAAGCCTAATATCTATGAGCTGATTCCTGGCAAAAATATGTTTACGTGAGTGATAATATGATTGTTATTTTAACCACTGATATTGGTCATGCTTTATTTGAACGTAACAACCTACACAAACCTGCAGAGTTAACCCACACAAATCAATTTTATTAGTACCAGCCTGTGGGGTAAACGTTTTCCAAAGACCATCCCCTACTGCCAATGTCATGAGGTTGAGATGGTTATTATTTTATATTTGAGGAAACTGTTACATAGAAAGAGAGAGATGGGCCCAAGGTAAGCAATGGAGCTGACTCCAAACCTGAGCCTCAAGACATCTAATATCTTGAATTTCTTAAAAGTTATCAAGTAATACAAGCTCATTGTGAAAGATTCAAGTAAATCAGAAACGTACATAGGAAAAAGTAAAACATCATCTCCTTCCCTCCCTGCCTCCTTCCCATTCTCATTTCTCTGCACTTTTCCCTCTCTGAACTCATCACTATTACTCTTTTGGCCTGGATCCTTCCAGATGATTTTAAAAATATATTTTATAAATAGATGTTTTTATTTAAAACCTTTAGAAATTATGTGCTGTTCTGCCATTTTTTCCTTGAATAACTTAGACATCTTTCCATGCTAAGTCCTAAGAGGCATTTTATGCTCTTTTCACAGCTGCCTATCACTTTGTAGTATGGCTGTATCATAATTTTTCCCATTAGCAATAAACATTTCAACTGATTCTACAATTTCACTATTCCAAACAATTATTGCATGAACTTTCTATGTCCTGGTGCACATATGTGAGTATTAATATTATAAAAAATCCTAGAAATCAGTTCTGTTCATAACCAATGACAAATCAGTGGGCTCCATGGAGCAGGACCAAGGTAACTGACAGACTCTTCTTACTGGGTCTGAGGATGGTATTGCATCGCTCTCAGTGTATGCGAGTTCCAGCTGTTCACTTCGTTGATAAGACTCAGTATTGTTAATCCTTTTTATTTTAGCCATTCTGTTGGGTCTGTAGTTGTGTTTCTTTCATTGTGGGTTGAAATAACAATGATCAATGAGGTAGAACATTTTTTATTGCTTTTCTTTTTTGCTGTTTGGATATGCTCTCTTGTGAAATGTCTGTTCAATTGTTTCTAGCAATTTTTAAAAAAGATTTACTTTATTGTTTTGAGAGAAAGTAAGAGAGAGAGAAGAGGGGAGGGACCAGAGCAGTCTCCATAGTTGTACATCATTTGTTTTGACAGTTTCATTCCACACAGGTGGGTGTGGGGCCATGTAGGGTGGAACCAAGCTCTGGGCCTCCCGCATGGGAGGCGATAAACTTCTCCACCATCCTGGCAGTTATCAGTTGCACCACAGTTCAGCATGTGGGTTTACACGGACCAGGGCCATGATTTGATCCCTGGCCTCGCAACTGCAAGGCAAGCACTCAATCTGTTGAGTTATCCCGGCATTCCTTCCCACAATTTTTTATTAGATCATTGGTCACTAGTAATATTCCCATTTTATGATAGGAAATCTGAAGCACAGAGAGGATAAATCATTTGCCCAAGGAGCCATAACTAGGAAATGGAAATAGCTGGGATTTGAATTTAGGACATCTGACTTCACAGTCCATTTTCAGAATCCGCTCAGATAATCAGACAAGAAACCCAAATCAGATTTTTGTAATCTGTTATGACTCATTGATATATAGCATGGGCTCCACCTAACAGGGAAGAAGAGTTGTATTCAAGATGCCTATGTGGAGATTACTTTAGATAGGTAGAATTAGCACAAACTTGGTGACTTAAAACAACACACATATATCCTCTTACAGTTCTGGAAGTCAGAAGTCCAAAATGGGTTTTATGAGGCTGAAACCAAGAACCTTTCTATGTAAGCTATAAGGAGAATCCCTTTCCTTGTCTTTTCCACCTTGCACTTTGCTGCATCTCTTGGCTCATGGCCCTTTGCTTCATCTTTAAGAGCAGAATCTTTAAATCTCTCTCTGCTTCTTCATGTCACCTTCTCCTCTGCTGTCAAATCTTTTTCTGCTTCCCTCTTATAAGGACATTTGTGATTACATTTAGGGCTGACCCAGCCAAACCAGGATACTTTCCTCATTTCAAGATCCTTATCTAAATCACCTTTTAAAAGGCTTATTTCCCCCAAATAAAATAATATTCACAGGTTCCAGGAACTGGATCTAGATACCTTTGGTGGCCATTATGAGCCCACCATATCCCTCCACTATACTGGTTAATACACATATGTCATGTGTTTTTCCCTGTGAAGTTTCGCACTTGGAAATAAAGCAGTTCATGGTCTGCTTCACTTATGTTGAATATCATTGAAACCATTCAGAAAATATCCGTTCAGAAAGGTTTGTCTTTGTGGTTTCCTGAACCACTTCCTTAGGAGATCCTAAGGCACAAAGAATGGTTAGCATGTAGGGTGACCAGACATCCTGCTTTTGGCGGGACAGTCTCGATTTTTAACAATTTGTCCTGTGTCCTGCGGCGTTTTAAAAAAGTCCCAATTTTTTTGGAAAGAATGCATGACAAGCTAGGGAACAGCGGGAGATAGACCAAATTTTTAATCAAGAACCCCCTTCCCCCTGGTCAATGGTGTCCCACTTTACCAATGTTAAAATCTGGTCACCTTACAATTTATGTTTTACCTCAGACATCCATTCTTTAGGTGATTCATGAGTTTTCGGACTATGAAATCACCTTTCTTAGAAGCTTCCTTTTCTAGAAACCTGATATGTTTTCAAATTTTCTATTAAAAAAAAAGCCTTCCTGTGCCACTTCTGATATGCACACATAGCGAAGCCTGGTCAGGAAGGCAGGAAGCTCACTTCCGTGTGAGGGCTGGCTGATCCCGGCACACCTGTTGTGCTAGTAGTGAACATGAGACAGCTCACATGTGCTGCCTTCCCCTCCGGCCACCAGGTGGAAAGCTCAGCTGCTCCTCAGACTCAGAATCTTCGTGGCTTTACCCAGAGGCCTGGAATGTGCTCCCATCTGCTTTTTTCATCTTCCACATGGTTCACACGTGTGAGGTTTGAACTCCAGGTTCCCAGGGGAGTGTTTTTATTCCGCAGCCATTTGTTGCTAGTTCATTCAACACAGATTTTTGTCAAATGCCTGCTATTACCTGGCAGTGTGCTGAACGCTAGTGGATGAGTAAAGCTCAGATTCTGCCCTCGGGATATCGAGTTGTTTAGTCAAGACACCATAAGCATGCCTTTTAGTCTTTTTCCGTGGCAAGTGGTAGAAGTCAAATTCACACTTACTTCAACATTAAAGAGAACGTGCTGATTTACAGATGGGAGCAATCCAGGGATAGGGCCGTGTATTAGTCAGCGTTCAAACGCAGGAGAGTTCCTTCCAAAGTGTGGGACCAGAGCAGCTGCTACCAAATCCCCCCCACCCCGAGCTGTGTGCCCCCAACACCTGCTAGTCAGGCATGCCCCGCTCCTTTTGGGTTCTGAACCCACGGTGGCAACTCACAAGGTTCTGCTGATTCCAAATCTTCTTCAGGAAGAACAAGGCCCCAGAATAACGTAATGGAAGTTGTTGGGGTTAGTGCTGTGGCCCTGGCCTGTGCCATCAGTATCTTAATAAAGAACCTGGCAGATGAACGTGTTCTTTTTGATACCATGGCTAACAAATTGAAGAGGGAGAAGATGGATCTCCAACATGGCAGCCTTTTCCTTAGAACACCAAATGTTGTCTCTGGCAAAGGCTGTAAGATGACTGCAAATTCCAAGCTGGTTATTATCACAGACGGGGCATGTCAACAGGAGAGAGAAAGCCATCTCAACTTAGTCCAACTCCACGTGACCATCTTTATGTATTTATTTCTTTATTTAAAGATTTATTTTTATTGCTTTTGACAGAGAGAGACACACACACACAGAGACAGAGAGAAGGGGGAGGGCCCAGAGCCATCTCCATAGTTGCACATCATCAGTTTTCACTATAGTTTCACTCCACAGGTGGGCGCAGGGCTGAGCAGGGCAAGAACTGTGCTGGGATTTCCCACATGGGAGGCACTCCCCCATGAGCTGGGGGCTGAACTGGGGGGAGAGAACCAAACTGGGGGCCTCCCTCATGGGAAGCACACCCCAGTTCAGCATATGGGTCCACATAGGCTGAGGCCAGGATTCGATCCTCGGTCCCTGGAGCTTCAAAATGCAAGTGCTTAACCCACTAAGCCATCCCGGCTTCCCCTTGTGACCATCTCTAAATTCATCATTCCCGATGCTAGAAAATACAGCCCAAATGCAAATTGCTTCTTGTTTGCAGTCTAGGGGATATCTTGACCTGTGTGGGTTGGAAGATAAGTGGTTTCCCCCCAAACCGTGTTATTGGAAATGGGTACAATTTGGATTCAGCTTGGCTTCATTACCTATAATGGGGGAGAGGCTAGGGGCTTGCTCATTCTGCTGTCACAGGTGGGTCCTTGGGGTGCATGGAGACTCTAGGGTGCCTGTATGGAGGGGAATGAATGTTGCTGTTGTTCCCCTGAAGCATCTGTACCCCAATTTAGGCACTGATATAGGAACAGTGGAAGGAAGCTCACCAACAGGTGATGATGCCGATGAGGTGATCATACTAAAAGTCCCCACATCTTGGGCTGTTGGACTGTTTGGTGGCAGATTTGTCAGGAAGCATCATGAAGAGTACGGCAGAAGCATATAATTTCTACCGTGATTAAGGGTCTCTATGGAATGGAAGATGGCTTCTGCCTTCGTGTTCCTTGCGCCTTGGGGCGAACGGGATCGCAGATGCTGTGAAGGTGGCCAACACCTGAGGAAGAGGCCGTTCGGAGATTGCAGGCACGCTCGGGAGATGTAAAAAGCTGCAGATTTTAAGTCCTCTAATGTAGTAGCGCTCCACTGGCTCATAAAACCCCACAGCTATGTCCTAAAGTGGGATGTTACTTACGCTGTACAGCCCTAAACTGGTTAGTGTGAAATAGTGTCACCTCATCAAAGCACCGCCTCCCTCAGTGTTGCACACGCTACCAGCGCCCTTTACACTAGATGTGCGTTTACTGTGTGTTACAGAACTTCTGGTTCCTTTACCCAACATGCCTTTCCAACTGTTTTTCCCTCCAATCATATCCTGGGATGCAACGTAAACATCTAATATTGGATGTCTTGTGAGTGACTATTCCGAAGGGTCTTACTTTGTGTACTATACGTATACAAAAGGTGTCTGGCGCCCCCTGCCCTGACACTTTGCTTCAGCCGTAAAAACAATATGGCTTTCTTTACTTCTGCTTTCCAAGCTGCACGCAGCGTGTCTTTTGTGTTCCATTCTAGCCAGAAATATTTCACAAACGGGATTCTGGGAAATATAATGCCATATAGCCACGTGTACAAATTACGAGGCCACACCCCCAACCTCTGAGGAATGGCTGGCTGGAGGTGTTCAAACACAGTCCTCAGCAATCTCTCAGCAATGTGTTTCATCTCTGTTTTGACCTTTTCTCAAACAGCCTCTTCTTTCGCTCTGTCTTCATAAGCCCAGTGGAATGTGCACTTCTCTTGCTCAATGGTTCTATCAAGCCCTGGGCTGACACTCCTGGTCTCTGAACCCCTCTCCCCCTTGCCCCTCAAGAGGACACAGCCTTCTCACTGGGTCACTTGTCTCCTGAAGTTGGGGTATGAGACCAGCCTCATTCTAACTACAGTGCTGGGAATACCTGACAGGTGGTTCTCTCCAGGGAAGACCAAGGCCTTGGTACTAAAAAAGCAAACCAAGCTCCCCAATAAAAGTCTGTTAACAGGGAAAGGTGTTGCCACAGGACATGGTTGTGTCAGATCTGAAAGCAGCTGTCTGAGAGGCTACACAGAGTGATTACTAGGCTGCTCTCCGGAAGCGCTCGGCTTCTGGCTTTACTGCCCTCTTCCATGATTCAGCTATGGGGCCTTGGGCAAGTTGCTCCACCTCACTGGAGCTAGATCATCTCATTGGACAAGGGAAAACGTTAGCCTAGATCTATTCATTCTTCCAGAAGGCAATTATCAAATATTTAACCGTATGCCACACCTTGTGATGATCATGAAGGTGGGGCATATGGTGTGACTTTATGCCGTGAGTACAGTAAGTTACAATAGGAATCATGTAAAGTTACAATGTACGATGGATGTGGTGCAGGGAGAGAAGAGATTCCTATCTGAACAGGGTGGGTGCTTCTTAGGGAAGAACAAGCTGAAGAGCCTTTTAAAGGGCAAGTGAGATTTTATTGGCAGGTCGGTGGAGGGCACTCTTTCAGTTGGTAAGGACAGTGGATGTAAAGGTTCAGAGTTGTGGGGGTGTCTGTCAGATCTGAGGTCACCTTCAAGGGCTCAGCATGGCCAAGTGCAGGGCTCTTGTGGGCGACTAGCCAAAGATAAGGTTTCCTTGAGGACCTGAGCAAGAAGCGTATTTTAGACCATAAAAAAGAGGGTGGCCTTTGTCCTCTGCAGGGTGAGGTGCAATGCGATATTGTGAGCAGGGAATCTCATGAATTGTATGAGAAATAAGATGCCAAGAAGGAAGAGGGAAGTGAGTGCCAAGCAGGAGATTGGTTTAGAAATCAATGCCAGTACCCAGGTGGCAGAGGTTGTATTCCTGGACTCGGGAAATCTGCAGTTAAGGGATACTTAGCCATCCCTGCATCCCTGCCATAGCACATTTTCAATTAGACTTTACAGTTTAAAAAAAAAAATCTTATTATGAATAAATATTTCTAATGTTCATTTCTCATTAGACACTGGGCTTGTCAGATTTCTTGTTTGGTAATTATTACTAAAACTTTGTGAGAATCAGCACCAAGTACAAGTATACCATGCAACCAAAATGGAATTCAGGGTTCAGTTGTATCTTTTCACAGTACCTACCACAGTGAGATTCTTGCATTCCTTCCTCTGGAAAATAGGATTCTATTGTAACCTAAGGTTGTGTTTGATTCCCTCTTCCCAACTTGGGGTATTGAGAGATTATGATTGAGGCTTAGTCATGGTGGAGTTTTGGTAGATCCAAGACAGTCCTTAGCTATGGGAACCTCGGGAATGAAAAGGTCACCTGAAATCAATGATTGTATGTGTGTATGTGTGTATACTTGTGCATGTGCATGTTTTAAGTGCTTTGGAAGTAAGAAGGGGTTTGGAAGCCAAAAAAGGGTATCCAAACAATCTCCAAAAAAGGAAAAGTTTCAGAAACACATAGTATGATGATCTAGATTAGAACACAAGCCATGGGATTAAAGTTCACCAGAGTGGTAGGACCACAGGCAATAGATCGTGTTGGTCAGGAGAGAGTAGATAGAAGAGGGATCGTTTATGCTAATATGTTATAAGGAACAGAAATGATATTTCCTTTCCAAGAAAGGCCAATTCTAGACATTCTAGGAAATGATGGTAAAAATTGAAGGTGG
>PVKE010023743.1:0-24386 GCA_004027555.1 Craseonycteris thonglongyai | reverse complement strand
AAGTCCCGATTTTTGGAAAGAATGCATGACAAGCTAGGGAACGGCAGGAGATAGACCAAATTTTTAATCAAGAACACCCTCCCCCCTGGTCAATGGTGTCCTGCTTTACCAATGTTAAAATCTGGTCACCTTAAGGTATTCACTCTTTTATAAACTGTTCCATTGGAAAGGGTCACCAAATATGATATAGTGATTGATATTACACATTGGAAAGGCTAAAAAAATATATTGTAATCATAGACTTAATCATTTATGTATGGAGCATGGAAGGAATAATAGGTCTTTCTCACAGTCTCAGAAGAATGAGGATTTCAAAGAAGGGGCTGGTCTCCACACACTGCCCTGTTCTACTCTCTTGGCTCGTGTAGACCACCCACTAAATGTGAGACTAAAAAGCAACATGACTTAAGGTACTCCACTCTTCATGACACTTTTCTCTGGATGCTTGCTAATATGAACACCTGTGATATGAAGAGGCTCAGATGATCTGGATGGGCATTAAGGGACACAAAAATTTTTTTCTGGATCTCAGAGTACAAAAGATAAATATCATGATTGACCCAAATGGACAGGACCTAAGAAAGAAAGGCATGAGACAGCAGAATTACACCTTAAAGGATGGGCAATTGCATATCTCATTCATTCAATAAATGTGCTCATATTTAAAGATAGGGCAGATGGGGATCCACAAAAAGTTGGTGTCTGCCTCGCCCACTGATAAATGGATGACTTCTGCTGCTGGGTTTCCTCTATGTGACTTGCAGGGATTTCCACTGAGTATTAAGTTTCTTCCTTCCTACTCCTTTTCTGTGAAATCCTAAGAATGAAGTTACCTTTCAGCAAGGTGCACTCAGTACTATCTCTACCCACTTTGCCTATAGGAGTTGGAAAAGAAATTTAAAGTAGCCCCTTCTCAGAAAGAGTTTGGGGGTTCTTGCCAGATGTTACATGGGTTGATTTCTTCCATAGTTGAAAACATCTAACCTCCATTCTGTGAAATTGCAGGAAGCATGGTGTTAAGCAAACATACTACAGCATGGTGATGGTGTTAGAGTTGACCATACAGCCCCACAATCTTGCAAATAATTACAGAACACATTACAAATAATTTTCTTCCAAATATTTACAGAATTTAACCATCTGTGCTGTAATCTTTCAGCATTGCAAATAATGTTTAAAGAAGAGAAAGCTGTTAGATAATAATGAAAAAATGGAAAAGAAAAGGGCACCTATGGGGAGTTCATGAGGCACTGAATTCAGAGGATTTCTTCTTTTCATGGCCACACATAAGGCCATGAAACAACATTGCTAAGAAGTTGTTCTCTTCACTCTGTGTTTGTTTTATTGAAGCAAATTGTCTTCCATCTGCAGTCATTGGACCACTCAAACATTCAAACAATGGGGACATTCCAGAAAGTGTTACAGCCACTTTGCAAGTGAATGGGTAGAAAGAGAAGTAACCTAATGACTTAGACAATTGCCATAGAATTGGCAAAAGTATATTGTCTGAAGGTCTCTGCTACCGCTAACAGTGGCCAAAATAATTCTCCTTCGTTTTAGTAGGGCTAATTTATCAACTTTCTGACTTTGGTGGGCGTGGTTTCTAGTTTTGACAAGCACAATTTAAAAAAACTAGTAGCAGGTTATAAAAATTAGGAATTCCTGATATCTTTTGCTTTGTTTCTAAAGAAAAGAGAGAGAAAGAGAATCCTCAGCAGAAGTTGACTGGCTAGGCCAGACCATGGTGCCAGAGGATTCTGCCTCACACTGGAGAACTGCTAACCACATATAGAAAATCAGCTGCTCATAAAACACCATCCCTCCTGTCCCCACCACATCCCCCTCTCCCTGGCTGCTACTCTTGGCATGCTCCCCAAATGAAATGAGAGTCATCATCAGGAAAGTGGTTTCAGAGATGCAGCCTTGTGGATCCTGCCTGGAGGGACCACTCCAACCAGGCCAGTCACCAATTGCTCCCCCAGAAGGTGGAGGAGACAGTGTGTAGAACTCAGACTCAGTGGCAGAAATGGACTTGACAGATCTGGGTGCCAGCTGACATCCCATTTCACACTTCTAAGGGCTGGCTACATCTTCATCCCTCATCCTAACAAGACTTCTGTCATCTAAACAGGAGCTTTCAAATACCAGAGCAGCAGGGACCCAGGTATCTATCTGCATGTGATTTTTGCAGACCATGTCTCTTTATCATACATTATCATATTTTGATTATTCAGACAAATGGAAATAAATAGATCTGTAAATAGCCCACACTAATAAGATAAAACCAAATTCATAGTCTTTAGGATATAATGTAAATGCACACATACATAAATCTGTGTCCATAGGCACACATACAAATGTACAAACACTTTTACCAACTCAGATATTTACTTTGCCATTCAAAGCAACTAGATCAGTCTATGCATTTAGACACAACCACATATAAAATTTTAGCAACTTGTATTCTCATTCTTATAGCATATGGAAACCCTGAACAAATGGAAAACCTAAATTAGATGTAGAGATTTGCCAAGAGTCAGACAGCAAATTATATATAATCCTAGCTGTATTTACAACTGAATTTTAAGATGGGCATACTAGTTCCTGAATCTTTTTGTTACAATCCCTTTTTTTATGTAAATCCCCCACCTTTTTCTTCTCCCCTATTAATATCTTCCTGGCCATTGCATTATCTGGGTGTTAACTCATAAACGAGCCCCCAGGATAAGGATCAGGGTTAACGGTCTTCATGTGGTATCCAACACTGCTCAACATGGGACAAGATGGTGGGCATATGGGCCTCTCTGGATTCTGACTCTCAAGGTTCAAAACTCAGCTGTACACTTATTCGTGGTATGACTTTAGGCAAATTTCTTAACCTTTTGGTATCTCTTTTCCACATTTGCAAAGTGGGAATAATCATAATTCCTTTATCATTAGGTCCTTGTGTGGATATGGTAACATAATGTATGACAAAAGCTTAGAACAGAACCTGCCTCACAGTAAGTGTCAATAAAGCTGTGCTATTATGTCCATGATTATAAAGTTATAAACAATGATGGTTTCTGCTTCCTCTGTTCCCTAGCAGCACCTGGCTTGATTTTGATAGCTTCTTTTTCTTTTCCTGTTTGGATTCCTTTTGTTATTAATGAAGTAACAGAGCAGAAACGCCCAGAGGTAAAACCAAACCAGGTTTAAAATAATCTAGAGGTTGATACTTATTTTCAAAACAGCATCAGAGAAGAAGCTACATTTTTCCCATTTATGGAGACGACCCACTTGAGTAGAAGAGCTTTCAATAAACTGTGGCAAGGGGATTCATAAATATTTCTTTTTTTTAATAGGAGATTTCTTACCTGGAACTCCACTTGGTGGATTAACTTGGTAAACAATGGGTGTCTGTGCCCTGGAAAACTGTTTTGAAAATGTTATCACAAGTGAGCATTTTCATTAGAATATCACAACTGCAAACACAAGAAAAACAAGTCATTGTTCACAGAGCAGTCAGTTAATGTAGTGAATGGTTGTTTCTTCAAATCACCTTATGTCTATTTCTATTCATCTTCATAATATTTCTGTGAAGCAGAGATGACAAATATTATTGTAGCTCTTCCATAGATCAGGTAAAGGAATTTGATCAAGGTTATTTAGTGCTCTATCTTGCACCATATTACCCAAACCCTGGCAAGGCTGTCTCTGTCTACCTGCCAAATGCATGAACAAATTTCATCAGAAGAAAAGGTAGGCACGCCACACTTTAAAATATCAAGCTTTTAATTCCATTACTATAACTTAGTACCTTGGGGTCTTGAAAACGTTTTATTTTTCTAGACAATAATTTACATATTTAAACTGGAAGGATTGCAACTTAAATTATTATCAGCCAGCATGATGGTAGAGATTAGCAAACTCCAAGAACACTGGAAGTAGAATAGACACACAGTGAGGTGTTAATTGGAAAAATGAAAGGTGCCTGTTGGGAGGAAAATGATAGTACTGATTCAAGGAATGGGAAGCCACATCCCTTCAAGAAGGTGGTAAACCACTGGTGGAGAAGTGGATCCTGTGAAATCCTGGTCACAGCACTGCAAATCATCTGATAATGCCACTCCCTCCAAAGCATTTCATCTGCTAATCATTAATTCCAAAGGTCAGGAACAATGCCTAACTCAGATGTTGCTATATCCCTGAGCACAGCCTCGTATGTAGAAGACATCCAAATTTGGGAGGATGAATGGAAAAGACCCATCTGAGATGACTGATACACTGCCTGGAAGCAGAGGGAAGGCTGAGACAAGTCCAGGAATGCTATCTTGCCCATAAGCATCTGGGTTAGTCCCAGATTAGTGCATTTCACAGGCAGGGTCAGGGTGAAGAAACCAAGAAGCATAAGAATGGACCCATGAGCCCATAACTCTTCCAGAAAGACAGCTAGTCTCCCTCTTGCCAACCTCACCCCCAACCTCCTCTAGATGCCTACAGCACCTCCAATAGTGCTTCTGTTTGCAAAACAGAAACAGCAAATTGTTTTGTTTGATATGTTTCCAGCACCCCAGGGGTCTACCTTCCCAGGAAGAATATTACCAAAGAATAACTCTATAGTTAATCAACAGCCCTAATCAGACCCTGAGAATCAAAGGCATTTCCACTAAGCCGATGGCAGCATGACAAGTACTATTTCAAGTATGGATCCACAGGGCTGTGCAGTCTGACATCGAGACTAGTTTCCTGCCTTTCTGGAGGAAAGGGTAAGAAAATCGTTCACAGAAAATATGTGCAGTCGAGGGGTCAAAATAAGAATGTTGTGACCTCCCCAGATGGGAACTGGCTCTGACTCACCTAAAGATAAAGATTAATGCAATTCCACACACACTTGCCAAACACACAATCCCCACCTTGGCCTCCAGCCTCCTACTGCACACCGGCTTTCAACACCTGCTGGGACAACCTTAATTCCATTGTCACTTCAGTTGGAACTTTATCATAGGAGCCTCATGAAGTGGTCTCGTGGTTAGAAACCACTAGATGTTAGAAAGTGAGGTAGATAAAACAACCCAGTCCAAACCGAACAAGAAAAGAGACCTCTCGATTTTCAACTTGAAATAGAAAATCTACCACTCAGTTTGTAAGCCTTCGACCAGATGTGTGGGGAGAGTAGAGTTGACCTCTGTATCACTCCCTCCCAAGTGTTTAGAACATGATGGGACAGGCTCGGGGTCCAACCTCAAAAAAGGCTTCACTTGTGATTCTCTCTGAGCCGCCACAACATAAAATGCTACATTTCTAAGAGAAACAAGCCCCTGGTCACCCACCAAGCTAGAGACATGACAAAGTGAAAAATTAATGAGCTCCTAACTCAAGCTTCCTGCATGCTGATCCTTGAGAGAAAGTCAGGTCAGCAGCAACCAGATGGGGGAGCGGAAACAGAGCGGATTAGAATGATAAAGCCACAGCCACCAGCTGCTTGATAAAACGTGTGAGTTGTTCAAACTTGTCAGTGCTTGAAGCAGGCTCTTCAGAGTGGACTGTGAGGTGGAATTAATTTTTAATACTCACAGTATCACAGTTCCAGTTTCAAAACAAAGAGGCATCCCGTGTTCTATTGAGCTTGGAATGCCTCTCATTAACTGCATCCCCTGGTGATTTTTCATTAACTCACCAAGGTAGTTGAACCACTGAAGAACTTGTTTTCTTTAATGTGCAATTTTAGGAAGTGTTTCTCTTTCTTCCCCTTGCTCTCCCTTCCATCTTTAATAAGTAGGAAAACTACTGTTTGAGGTGGAAGGACATCAAAACCAAAAGCAGCATGGTAAGGAAGGAGTGTGTTCAGCCATCTCTCCCCCATTATATTCACTAAGACTGCGTAGAGGTGGTAGTGTGGGTCTTAATAAAAAAGAATGATTTTTATTTTTTTCTTTCTGTGCTATGTGCAGAAGCAAAATTCCAGGAAAGAAGATCTCTTGGAGTGAGAACTGAGTTGTGAAATGTGAATTGACAACAAATTCAAAATTTGAAAAATGAATTGCCTCCTATCCAAGTACTAACCAGGTCCAATCAGGTGTGTTCGGGGCAGTATGACCGTAGACTGAAAATGAATTGCCTATATAAAATGTAGACCGTATTAAAGATTAATTTAGAGGATGTCTTGTTCTAAAGGAGCATTCATTAGTGACTATATTGTACTTTTATAAACAGAGGTACCTTTTGAGAAGGAGAATCAAGTCAAAGGAGTAATCCCAAACCTCTGCCTTTTATGAAAAGTCTAGGACCTACCTTTTCAGAGATTATTGTGGTGTAAAACTAATCTGAAATGGATAGTAAACTGAACCAAACATAGAGACAGTAGACTGAACCAAAGCAGTCCCAGTATGCATACTGAGTATCTAAAATAAGTTGGGCATTGATTGGATCATAAGCCCTATCTCTGTTTCCCTTTATCTCTGAGCTTAAAGGAGAATTCCACCAGCAAATGCCCTTTCAGTCTGGGTTGGAAAGAGTAGCAGAAATCATCTGTGAGCTCGAAACGTGGAAGCTGGGTGTTTAAGTCCCTTCACCACTTCACTGCTGAGACACAGGAAGATCACAGCGGTAAAACAAATCACTGAGGCACACTGATCATCTTTGTAGCATTTCTGTGGGCTTCAATTTAGTTTCAGTGAAGATTCAGAGTCGGATACAGGTTCAAATCCTACTTCTGCCATTTACCACCTCAGGCAAAGTGTTTAGGACATGGGCAAATTATGTAATCTCCCTAAGCTTCAGGTTGCTCATCTATAAAAACAGGGTAATAAATAGCTACTCAACAAAGTTGTAACCATTAAATTGATGTGCATAAAGCCCAGAGCCGGATATACAAGTGCTCAAAACCCATCTTTCATTGGGATAGCCTCAGCAACTGTCATCCACCTTTCCCATAGCACTGGCAAAGCAGACTTCCTGGCCAGTGTGTAACTTGCTTATCAATAGCACAAGTACACGTGCAGACTAGACCAACACACATCCCTCTGTCCTTAGAACCTACCTTGAAAGTACAGCTGTCTTGTGGTCCTGGAATTGGGCTGCCTACCACCTGTCCCCCAGAGTGCACTTCCAGGTAGTACAGACCCTCATGTGCTTCAGACAGTAGAGGCCTGAGGGCAGAAAGTAGAATCAGAAACAGTGAATTGTCACCAAAGGAAAGTTAGCAGTCTCACTTGACTACTTCAGATATCCTCCGTGCACCTGTGAAGCAAAACTAAACAAGAATTCCTGTATTTCACTTTTTACCTCCCAGATTCACTCATCCATTAGACTTACTGATTGGGTCCTTCGTCTAAAAAAGGTATTAATTTTTTTTACTGAAAATTCCTAAAATTAAAAAAAAAAAGTTCTGTCCTGCTTCTCAGAATCATAGCTTCACAGCACTTTTAAGAATTGCAAGGGATGTTGATAGATACGCTAATCCTAATTTCCATTTTTAAAAACTGACAATTCCAGATCAATTAGGAGACTTATGTGTGTGAACACCATAGGTTAAGGACAAAGTGCAGTTTGATTCTTAAGTTCGTTCTGATAAAAGGCATTGATTTTATGTTGCAAAAAAAGATCTTTACTTTATAGTGATCTGAGCCATTCATAAACATATCACGTATTTATCATGAGAGTCCTAGACCTTCTTTCTCCTCTTTTTATGAATATCACAGTTATTTCTTTTTCTCTTCAAAGTTGCCTTCATATTGATTTTTGTAAGAAAGGAAAGATGATAAATAAAGGGCTGAGTTAAGAAGTGCCTTCCCTCTAAACCTTTTCGCCAAATCTTTAGTACGACCTTAAATATTAAACCTGCCCCGTCCAATATGTCAGTCACTAGTCATATGTGGTTATTGAGCAGCTGAAATGTAGCTAGTCCCAACATAGATGTGCTGTATGAAATACATACAAGATTTTGAAGACTTGGTGTGCAAAAAAGGATATAGAGTATCTCATTCATAATTTATAAGTTGACTACATATGAAATGACAATGTTTGGGCTATGTTGAGTTAAATATATTATTAAAATTAATTTCACTTGTTCTTTTGACTTTTTAATGGGGCTACTAGAAGATTTTAAATGGCATTACATATTGATTAGGTGGTTAGATGATTCAATGTATGTTTTGGTGAAAGCAGATGACTTTTTATGATAATGAATATGACAGTATTTCATTGATGATAAATTGTAAATTTTTTTCACATTTCAATGTTAATTAAACTTGATATTCACCTTCCAATGAATGAGTTTATCTAAGAGGGTAGTATTTCTTTTTCTCTTAAAAGATAATATAAAACCAATAGTGCATCTTAAAATCATTAGTATGATAGAACTGAGGACCTAGAACTTATAAATCTTCAGAGCTTTGACTTATTTCATCACAAGTTCTTGTAGGAAGCCTATGCCCAAATATACCATAAAACCTGAGGAAAGCATAAAACTCAGTTTTAAAACTAATAGCAGTGCTATACAAAAGTTCAGTTCAACAGACATCTATAGAGCATCTTCAACTTGCAAGGGTATTGTGCTAAGCACCATAAGGGTTCCACAGGTGGTCTTAAACACCTCCCCTGTCACAAAACACTTAATTCTGTAAGGATGAATCTGACAAGTGGGCAACTGACATAAGTGTCATGAGAAACATAAGTCTGAGGAAACAGGGCCACTAAGGTTACACATGCTATGTCTTTGTATAAATTACAAAAAGGTCTCCCCATAAGGAAGATGGATTGCAAACACATGGGTGCACACACACGCACACATGCACCCGTGCACACATACACACGAACACACACACTTTCTCAAAGCTATTGCAAGTATAGTCTGGGTTGCAGCCATGACTTGTCCTCTTTTTATTTTATTTTTTTATTATTTTTTTTAAATATGAATCTGAAGACTGTATATCAGTGTAACTTTTTTAAAGATTGGGATATAATCAGCCTCTACTTTTTTTTTTTAATATTTTTATTTATTTATTTATTTTTGACAGAGAGAGAGAGAGGGGGGGGAGAAAGAAAGAAAGAGAGAAATACAGAGACAGAGAGAGAGCTGAACTGGGGGAGCTCCCAGTTCAGCATGTGGTTCCGCATGGGCCGGGGCCGGGGTTTGATCCCTGGTCCCCGGCGCTGCAAAGTGAGCGCTTAACCCACTGAGCCACCCCGGCTTCCCTTGTCCTCTTTTTAAAGAAGGGAAAGTTTATCCTGGTTGGGTTTTCAGGAAAGAGGTGGTATTTGCAGTATGGTTGGTTAGGATTTCAATAGGCAGAGATGGAAGAGGTCTTCCCAAAAGAGGGCAGAGAAAATAAAAGGAAATTATAATGGTTTGTTGTTTGTTTGTTTGTTTGTTTGTCTTAACCAATAATCTAATTTGATATGGCACCTCTAAGACACAAGTAGAGAACGAATAAACTAATGTAAACTTAATAGGCCAACAAAAACTTGAGTAAATTTTCTGGAATGCCACATAAATCATATCAAACTCAGTAAGCATACCTAGGTCTAAAGCAAATTTCCATTCTAACTTGTTTTGTGTTTATGTACAATCATAACGATCATGCCTTTCAAAAGATGAGTTCTTTAGATGACAAAATGGCATCAGTATTGAACTCTTAATAACTGTAGAGATCTCTGCCAAAAAAATGGAAACATAATCTAGCCCCTCTTTCTAAATATCTCAAAATTCTTCATTGTATTCTCATCCTCCCTTAAGCTGTAGAGCCCTAATAGGGACCTTTTAAGAAGCATATTCAGTCATGTGGGACTTTTTTTTTTTTAACTATAGCTGATAATTTCAGCTACAACAGGAATTGCTCTCATTTGCCAACAAAAACTGAGAGAAGCAAATCACTTGTCCTATCTGATCTTCTCATTTCCAGACAGGTATACCTGGTCCTGCACATCACCACTGGCAAATCTAAGAAGACAGGGAAGACGTCGCAGGGGATGCTCGGCAGGGCAGGTACAGCCACGTTCACAAAGTGTATTTCCAGCTGAGAGCCATTGGAGGGATAAAGGAGACCGGACTCCAAACCTAAACACAAGGGAAAGGAGAACCTCAGGCTGAACAGCTGTAATCTACACAAGAGAATGTAAAAACATGGCCACACGGGGGCACTGTGAGACATTAAGTTTACCTAAGGATTGAATTTATACTCTTCTCCAAAGGAGACTGTTGTATAAATGAGTTTTCTCTTTTATGAGTTTATAAAAAAACAAACAAACAAAAAAAAATGTTTTTTCTCTTCATGTCCCTTTACTTAAATCCAGAAAAGAATATTTCAATCCACAAAGTTACTCTTTACCATAGTAGAGATGAATACACTAAGCCACAATTTAGAAACTTCCATGTGTTAAATTACCTACACGGAAGATAACCAAGATTCTGGGGAACACATTGTCAAGTACTATGCTAAGTGCCTCCATGTCTCACTTAGGGCTCCTAAGGTCCCATCCCACAGCTTGGAACAAGAGCACAAACACAGTATATAATGGTATGATGTGCTCTGCTTCTGTGACATTAGCACATGAGCATATGGAAACAGAAGTTGGTCAGTTGGCCCACCTCCCTTCAGGTCCCCTTTTTTCACCTTTCCTTAGACAAGGAAGAAAACCAAAGACTTGTATTTGGGGGGAATCTTTAGATCAATAAATAAGAAACCTGTACTTAGAAGATACAAACTTACCATTAAAAATGACTGTGATCCACGTTCCCCCAACAAGGCTGCCTTCATCAGGTTCAATGTGGAAACTCAAGCAAGACACTGTAAGTAAGTAAGAAAAACACTGGTTTTGAAGGTCAGATTCAATCCATCAGCTTCCCCAGTGTTATGAATTGAAATTCTAGCATTCATCAGAATCACCAGAAGGTCACTGGGCCCCACCCCAGAGTTTCTGATTCAGTATTTCTGGTGTAGGGCCCAGGCATTTATATATCTGACAAGGTGCTGCTGGTGATACTGGTCTGAGAATCAGACCTTCAAAACTCCCATTTTAAGGAAAATTCTGACTGATTCCCTTCTCTTAGACATCCAAGAATCCAGTGTTCACCAGAACAATTCTGAATTTCTACTTCCTCTGGAAAGGGCCTTAAGGGTACTTTTGTTTTCTATTTGAACACATGATATTGCCTCTCTCTCTTTCAGTCTTTTATAAGATAGTCATATTTAATTATAAGGTCACCATTTATTTCTTATATTTTCACTTCCCAGAGAAAAGGAGAAACTTCTAGAAACTTTCCTATTTCAGTCCTCCTGCTCAGTATACCATCCTCTAGTTTCCCCATAGTTTTGAATACGTGATTAGAATGACTCTGAATAAATACAAAATTCTGTAGATTTTTGCCTTGCCTGCTCAGAGGGCCTAAAGTATGGATCACTGTTGAAATTTCCCTTTTAAAAAATAAAATAAAATAAAGCCCAGTATAGACTTCACATGCTAGATCACTCATACATCATGTTGTCCCATAGATACCATTGGCTGAACATGGCCTTAATTAATCCTTCATCTTTTAAGTTGCCTCTGGACATACTTTGGCCAAAGTAAAGCCAATGTCAATAAAATAGGAGTCAATAAAGGGAGTTAATAAAATCAGTCAGCAACTTGGTGAGATCATAGACAAAAAAAAAAAGGGGGGCTATCTAGAGAATACTTTTCAGTTTCTGTCAGAAAAGTTAAAGGATAATCCAGACCACCCTAACTCTGGCTAGTTTAGGATTTCCACAGGACGGTGGGGAAGTATTTATATCAAAACACTCATTCATGGCAGCCCTGGCCAGACCAGTCCATGCTTACCCCTCAAAGATATATTAGATACTGCTACCTAAAGAAGACCAAAATCAAATGCCATTAAAAAAAAAGAAAGACGGAAAGGAAGTACAGGGGAAGCCAGGATGGCTCAGCAGGTTAAGTGCTCACTTTGCAGCACCAGGGACCAAGGATGGAATCCTGACCCCAGCTCATGCAGACCCATATGCTGGCCTGGGGTGTGCTTCCCATGTGGAAGGCCCCCACTTCAATTCTTGCCCCCCCGCCCCAGGTTCCGCCCCTGGCTTAAGGGGGCGTGCCTCCCATGCAGGAGGCTCCCGGCCTGGTTCCTGCCCTGCATGGCCCCCACCCACCTGTGTGGAACAAAACCATGTCAAGGACTGATGACATACAACTATGAAGACTGCTCTGGGCCCTCCCCCTTCTCTCTGTCTCTCTCTGTCTCATTCTGTCTCTGTCAAAAACAATAAAATAAATCTTTTTAAAAAATAGAGGCCGACGCCATCTTTCCCTCTTTCGGTGTCAGCCCGGCCAATTCTCGGCCATTTCTAATAAACTCTGTTGCTAAAAAAAAAAAAAAATATATATATATATATATATATATACATATACAGAGGATAACCAAATTCGCAGAAAATTAGGGACATAATTTGAAAAAAGGAGATTTTAGTACAGGTGGTCATTAATAGCTAAGACAAGATAAGTTACTCCCTTTGGAAAGATAAAGCAATAAAATGTAAAATGAATTACAGTATATCATCCAAAAATGAATTATAAAAGGAAG
The DNA here is from genome assembly GCA_004027555.1 of Craseonycteris thonglongyai. Classification (NCBI taxonomy): domain Eukaryota; kingdom Metazoa; phylum Chordata; class Mammalia; order Chiroptera; family Craseonycteridae; genus Craseonycteris; species Craseonycteris thonglongyai. The sequence goes on along the minus strand of PVKE010023743.1, from coordinate 11,830 downwards.
GTTATGAGTTTTGTTTTGTTTTTTAAGATTTATTTAATTGGTTTTGACAGAGACAGAAAGAAGGGGGAGGGCCCATAGTTGTACATCATCAGTTTTCCACATGGTTTTGTTCCACACAGGTGGGTGGAGGCCGTGCAGTGTGGGAACCAGGCCCGGAGCCTCCTGGATGGAAGGTGTGCCCCCTCGAGCCAGGTGGGGGCCAGAATTCTATCCTCCATCCCTGTGGCTGCAAAGCAAGCGCTTAACCCACCGAGCCATCCCAGCTTCCCCATAATTTATTATTAAAAGCTCTAGAAGACTATAAAAGCAACCTCCACTGGTCATTAAAAATTGAAGTATCTATTCATAACTATTTAATATATAACCTCAACTACTAAACAGAAAACAAAATCATTATTAAGCAGAGAACATTTAAACCCAGAGCAAATACCTCAACACTTTCCCCCAAATAATATTTTAAGTATCAATAAACTAGTTCTCAAGATAACCTGTTGTTTCTATCTGTGATTCCTTCAAGCCACACTCTACTCACCTGACAAAAGGAGTATTTCAATACTTTTCAGAGAGATCAGCCAAATAATCATCCCGTCCACCTAAGTCAATCCTCTCAAAATTTCTCAAGTGTTGAAAGCATTGTTGATTTTTATTGGAGCAGCATAGCTTTTATGCTCTATTTAAAAAAAGAAAGAAAGAAAAATTACCATCACTCTTTGCTTACATGGGATTGCTTTGCTGTGTGAAAAATTGGGAAATGAATGAATTGATGCGTTTGGGCCTAGAGTCTCCAAATGTACCCACCATCTTCCCGAGCTCCAGGGAAAAGGATAATTTCAGAATCTTATCTACAGTCGTTACTATTCCACCTCCTCCCCTTGTCCCACCAACTTAATTTTTGCATGTTTAATCTGAATAAATAATAATAACTTCTTTCATTAACTCATTATTGAACAAAAGCTTAATGTTTAATTAATTAATTAATTAATCAATTCTAATTGTAATAACCATGCATGGTGCCAGGTGAGTACTAGACTGGTCAGGGGGATCACTCTAAGTTATATAAATGTCTAACCACCTGAAATTAACATAAAATAATATTGAATGTCAACTATAATTGGAAAACAAAGTCTAGATATCTATTATATCTAGTTATAAAATAAATAAATACTATATATTAGAAGTTAATGGTGGTTTGGGGACAGGGAAACAAGATCAATGTTGTTTTGTTTTTGTTTTTTTGTTTTCTTTCCCTTGAAGTCTCAGTCCTCCAGGACCCAATTGACACAAAAAAGGAAACAACCTAACAAAGCAAACGTTGAGTATGGTAATCGGTTGGAAAAAAGGGCACTTGGGGGAATTTGGAGAGAATTTGTCTTATCTTCACTGCACAGGAGAAAGAGAGGAAAGAAACTGAGGAAGAAAAAGCTGAAACCTCCAAACTAGACCTCTTAACCCCAGGGTCTTTCTCCCTGCATTCCACAGGCCCAGTCGGTTAGACCTATCTTCCCTAAACACTGCCTTCATTGTGCCCTTCTTCTGCTAAAAGCTTTTAGTCAGTGCAAAACTTCCATTGTTTATAAAATGATGATAAAAATACTTCTCAGGATTTGCATCAAGATTAGCTGAGGTGATATATTTACATAAATTACCACTACAGGGAGAAAGGAGACACCCCACACATGCTAGTATTCTTTTCATGGGCTCTGTACTTTCAATGGAAAGCCGTCTCTCTGATTTTGCAATCTTGCCATGATCTGCCCCCTCCTACTTTTCCAACTTTTCCTTTCATTGCTCTCCAATGTGAACCCTGCACCAAAGCCAAGCTGTTCACCCCATCAGCAATCAGACCAGCCTTCCTCATATCAGCCTCTGTTGCGCCTCCTAGTGGTCTCTTCCTGGATTCTCCAAACTGTCTTGTGGCCTAATAAAAATACTGGCCCTCCTTCATGGTCCAGCTCAGAAGCCCACTCCTCCATAGAATCTGCACCCAGTGTTGGTTCATAAGCTGGCCCCTGAATACAGGGGAATAGACAGACCTCCAGATTGGTAACTCCAGAGCACCAGGGATGGAAAGGGCAAATGGAGCAAGCCTGAACGCTTGTTCAGGTGTTAAAGCTTTCCATGGGCCAACCAACCCAGCATCCGATGACCAGTCTACCTTTTTAGGTGGGGTCTTGGCAGTAAGAAGGTCAAACCATATTTGCTTTCAAAGTAATTTCTATTGTACCTTTTATAACCAATTGGGAGAGTCATTTGGCTTTTCAAGTACCCTCTCTGTCCCAGGTTTTCCCATAGCCATGCTCATTCCCAGGGTTTCTCAGTTTTACCCAGATCAGCAATGGCCTGCCCAACATCATAAATGTCTTGTCCCACAACGAGGCTCAGCATGCATGTCAGCGTCCTGTATCGGGTGCTGGAGGCTATCACGGCTGCCATTCCTGTAGTGAATGTGGTCCTGATGGGGATCCGGACCTTTAAAGACAGGGACACAGATGTCCTGTCGCATTCTCAATACCCTAAGAATTTGTTGTATCTTCTCTATAAATTTCCACAGTGCCACTTGGCCAGGGAGATTCACCTCTTTGAGCCAAGCCTCTCTGCTGGCTAAAATAATTCAGTCTATAAGACAGTGATCACCTCGAACCCCACCCCCTTCCCAACCAGCCCCATTCCGGTGCACCAGACAGCAGGGTAGATGGTGATGTTGCTCTCATTTTTTCTTTTTGCCTCCTGCCCAGACAGAAAAATGCTATCCATCACAGAGAATTTTGTCCATTTCACCATCAGTCTCCACAACATACTTTCCTTAGTCTCTCAGGTTTTGTCACAGCGCTCAGACCTGAATTCAAAACAGCTTGTGTCCTCCTTGCTTTGCAAAATAGCATGCTGGGGTCTCCAACTGATGATCCTGCTCTCAGACCTTATCTGCTGGCTTAAAAGCTGGCAGCATACTGAATAACCACAAGTTCTCTAACCTCAGCTCTTCTGCCAAATTTCTAACTTGACTTTCAGCCTGTGGTGGGCATGGGTGGCCTATCCAACTGCCCACAGTACGTTCAAAGGACAGGGGAGCCGTGAGAAGCCTCCCATTGCCAGGCCCAGCTCAGGAGTTAACCGCAGAGATGTCCTGTCTGTGGCCTCCCCCATCACCCAGCCACTCCGGTTCTCATTGTCCTTTCCTCCCTGCATCTCTAGCTTATGTCCTGTACCAGACACAAGCTAGAGATGCAGCCCCTGTGCAGCCCTTGTGCCACATAGTACAGTGCCACATATTCTTCCAGGTTGATCAATTCCCAGAGGGACCTTCTAGTAATATAACCCTCTTAACATGGCTTAGCAGGTTAAGCGCTCCCTTTGTACCCCCCAGGGACCAAGGATCGAATCCTGGCCCTGGCCTGTGCAAACCCATATGCTGAACTGGGAAGTGCTTCCAATGTGGGAGCCCCCAGCCCAGTTCCTGCCCTGCATGGCCCGCTACCCACCTGTTTGGAACAAAACCATGTCAAAAACTGATGCTGTTACAACTATGGAGACTGCTCTGGTTCCTTCCCCTTCTCTCTGTCTCTCTCTATCTCTGTCTCAGTCTATCTTTGTCAAAAACAATAAAATAAATTCTTAAAAAAACAAAAAACATAACTCTCTCAGTGCAGAAGTTCCACACAATACTCAGTAAATTCTAATTATTGAATACATATTGAAATAATCAAAGCATGGGTTCACTTAAGCTGAAAGAAAGAAGTTGCTCACATGTGGGATGGGCCGAATTCGTGGGAGCCTGGCTGAAAAGCCATAGACCTCAGATAATACCCTGACACCTGCTTTGAAAGGATGCCCAACTGCTCTCTTTGCCCCCAAGTCAGGGGGCACAAATAGAACCCTCTGAAATATATGAGTTCGAACATTTTCCAAAATGTTAAAATTTTTTCAGAATTAAATATGGATGCATATTACTAAAGATACATTTGGGGAAGCCGGGATGGCTCAGTGGGTTAAGCGCTCACTTTGCAGCGCCAGGGACCAGGGATCGAATCCCTGCCCTGGCCCGTGCGGAACCATATGCTGAACTGGGAGCTCCCCCAGTTCAGTTCTCTCTCTGTCTCTGTCTCTGTATCTCTCTCTCTGTCAAAAATAAAAATAAATAAATAAATAAATATATATTCAAACTAAAGATACATTTAGCTTACACTTTTAAGAAAACATGAGACTAGTAAAAATAGTTCAACTATTTCAGAAAACATAAAAGCCACAACAAATGCCCAGAAAAAGAATATTTGCAAAAAAGTTTAGAATTAACTGATTTTATAGGTAAGCCCTGATTAAGATAGTCCAATGCTATATAAAATCAGCTATATTTAATTCAAATCCACAAACATGTATTATATGTTTAATATTGTGTTGGAACAATATTGTGGGTTAAGTGGGTTAAGCACAGTGCCTGTGCTGGGAGCTGGAAAAACTGAGATAATCTGTGAACCTGCCCTCAAGTCCCCAGCAGATGGGGTAGACGTGAAGGCTACTTGAATTTATGAAAAGAGTTCTAAAATTTCCAAGTAGAGTCAGCAGGTCTTCCTTTAAGTTGCAAAATCCCCTAAATTTTTATATCTGTTTGGAATAGAGTTCAGTTTAAAAACACTCAATTTTCAGAAATACATCTACTGTATAGGGAAAGGTCCCCCAGAATATTTGCTACTTAGTTCAAAATCACAGGATCCAGCTTGCCTGTTCCACCCAACAGAATACCCCCAGTTTAAGAGAGTCTCTTTTCAAGTGCGGCGTGATTTTAACATTTCATTTCAGAGCTTACTGCCAGGCTTAGAACAATGAAAGTAAATGTTTATACACTGATTTTCTTAAAGCCTACGTTCAGACCTGCATCTTTTCCTCTAGAATAGGGCAATCAAATCAATAATAAACTTAATTTTCTTAATTCACAAATTCTTCCTAAGGATAAACTCCCCACCTCTACTTCTTTTAACCATGAATTTTTCTACCAAAGGAGAGCTGTGTGCATTTGGTCAAATCTGTTCTCTCCTCTTGTCTGTCTCTGTTCTCATGCCGCCTCATCTTCTTTTCCTCTCTCCTCTCTTGGCCTCCCTTCCTTTGGGCGTTGAGAGACAGAGCTGCAGGGTTGCTACTACAGGAGCCCAATTCCTTTGGTTCATCGCGACATTGGCAAGAGACGCAATACCTACAAAAGAAAGAGCAGAGACATTTTGGATCGAACAGTACCTTTTCTGTGTCTTTCTTGTTGCAACTCAAGGAGAGATTATCTTTCCTTTCTAAATTATCTTGTTCCTCTGCTAAGACTTGGTGGCCGTGTTATCTGCTTAGAGCCCAGGCAGTAGCTACTGTGCAGGTCACTCTCTCATGTTGGACTGTAACTCACCTAACCTGTTTGTGTCCTGGCCAAACCTGTGCCAAAATTAAAGTTCAGAGCCGACCACAGGGCAGGTTTAATGATTAACACAAACTATTTAGGATTTTTCCTCAGGGCCTTTTCCTAATGACCAGAGAAAGAGTGTCTTACATTTTTCTCCACTTACTGCATGTGCCCCAGATGAGAATTTTAAAGCCACCCAGTAAGACAAACAGGTATTCATTAATTGAAAGAATTTGCCAGTAAATCAGTGACAGAACACAGGACCCAGGAAAAAGGACCAGTCGAGAGCTGATCTGCTTTCATGAGCAGTCTTTGGCTTTTCATCAAGAAGAATGACTTGTAGGTGCCCTGCTATAGGTTGCCATTTTTACCATAGGAGCGCTAGTCTAAAGGAGCAGAGGAAGGAGGTTACTTGTTTGAAGTCTTGCTAAAAAAGGGCCGACTAGCCCTCTTTGTGGTTTTACTCTCTTCTCTCATTCCTGTCCATACTTTCTTGACCAAGAGGAAGTCCTCGATTTGTACTCATTAACTTCTAGTAGTACCCAGACTATGGATCTCAGTTTCTGGTCTGATGGTTTTGATAAAGAATCTGAGGGGATGGATGCCAGGATAGCTCAGCAGTTGAGCACTTGCCTTGCAATCTCAATGTCCAGGGTTCAAGTCCTGGCCCTGGCCCATGCAAACCCCGTATGCTGAACTGGGGCACAACTGGTAACTGCCAGGATGGCACATTAGTGAAAGTTCTTACCTCCCATGAGGGAGAACCCCAGTTTAATTTCTGCCTCCACCTGGTCCCACATCTGCCTGTGTGGAATGAAACCAGGTCACAACTAATGATGGGGCCCTCCCCACTTCTCTCTCTCTCTCTCTCTCTCTCCCCCCCCCCCCCCCCCCCCCAATCCTTCCCTCAAAACAATAAAATACATCTGGAGGGAAAAAATAATCTGAGAACCAATGTACCTAAGAAGTCAATACCACCTTCTTATTTGGTTCACGGCTGACATTTCTGTCTCTGTTCCACCACCCATTCCAATTTACATCAGTAGCTTCCTTATTATGTCAGTTCATGCCCAGTGGTTCCTAACCAGAAGAAATTCTCATCTCCCTTTTCCTCACTTTCCTGTGAAAGAGGAGCCTTTTCAGTAGAATTTGATGGCCCTGAGTCTCCACCACAAAAGTTCCTCAGTAGACCTAGAAAGCATCCCCAACAAGGCCAAATTTAATCAATGGAAATACAGCACAACTCTGATGAGAGTAATGGAACCGTCCTCCAGAACGTGTGGAAGTTTACACCAGATCTGCTCTATATCACAGCTTGGCAACCAGTGACAAGCAAAATGATGTTCCCAGGGCTACAGCCAGTAATGTAGACAGGGGCTACCTAGCCACAGGGAGGATGACGATCCCCCTGCCTACTGAACCTCACTTTCCAGTCTAGATCCCTCTACCCTGGGCACGTGGGTAGTGGGGAAGAAGGGATAGACCAGGTTTCAAAGAGATCATCAAAGCTAACTTCAAAGTTATTGGTAAGTTTTTAGTTTTGTAAATTCAAAAACCACTTAGATGATTCAAAATTACCCTTTCAAGGAATATAATACAAAACAATCAAAAACTTATAGGCATGGCCAACAGTTTAGCAGTTACCAGAGGGAAAAGGGGGGAGGAGGGAGATACAAAAGGGACAAGGGGGTCAAATATATGGTGATGGAAGGAGATTTAATTTTAGGTGGTGAACACACAATGCATCACATAGATAATGTGTTATAGAATTATACACTTGAAACCTATATAATTTTATTAGCCAATGTCACCGCAATAAATTTAGAAACAATAAATTAAAAAAATTTTTTTTAATTTATTTTTATTGTTTTTTGACAGAGAGACAGAGAAGGGGGAGGACCCAGAGCAGTCTCCATAGTTGACAGCATTAGTTTTCCATATAGTTTCACTCCCCAGGTGGGTGCGGGGCTGCGCAGGGCAGGAACTGGGCCAGGAGCCTCCCACATAGGACCCGGCAAGAACTGAACTGGGGACACACCCCAGCTCAGCATATGGGTCCAAATGGGCCAGGCCCGGGATTCGATCCTTGGGCTCCGGGGCTGCAAAGCAAGCACTTAAACCATTGAACCATCCCAGCTTCCCTGATAAAAATTTTCTAATGGTGAAAAGGTAAATTAATTATTCTTCAAAAATATAAAAAATTGTCATCTCCCTTCTGGTATATTCACTCCTTAGGAAAAATAAAAAAATATGAAAAAGTGTTTCTGGAGCCAGACTGCCTGAGTTTGAAGTCTGGTTTTACTGCCTATACTATATAGATGACAAAGGGAACTAACACTTTCTTTTTTTGTTTTCTGTTATTTTTTCTTCTCTTTTCTTTTCTGCAAAAAGCTTTATTGTTTCATTTTAAAAATATAGAACATTTCATGAATTTACGTGACATCCTTGCACAGGGGCCATGCCAATCTTCTCTGTATCGTTCCAATTTTAGCATACATACTGCCAAAGTATGCACTTAACCTTTTTATATTGGTTCCTTCATCTATAAAGTAGAGATAGTAATTATAATGCCTACCTTGGAAATAAAAGAAGACAATTCCACATACACACAAAAAGAATATAACAGTTTCCTCCCTCAGAGTGCTTGCTGCCTGGCAGGGGAGACAGAATCATGATCATATTAATTATCTGTATGGTAGTTTAGTCTCCTTATTAAGACTTAACTCATGTTTTGTTTCTTGCTACTTTAGGAAGAGGTTTCCAAAAATTAACCCCACCTATCTATATAAGCTAAGTAGCCTATAATGTTTATATTAATAATCCTTTTTAGCAGCCTAACTTCAACACTTTATCCTAAAAGCACCCCAGTTTTCTTATGGGTAGATTTACCTCTCCACTCCTAACTAAAATACTCCTGATGATATATACAACTTTGATTTCTGGGCCCTGGGAAATTCCTTGTAGAATGAAGAATGTAGAATGAAGTAGGATGAGCCTCTTCATGTTCTAAGGCCTAAGAGGAGAAGTTGTAGAACTCTACAAGCAGTGGCTATGCCACACAGAAGCTTTGAGAGCCTCAAGTACTCCCCTCTGTGAGCTCTCTTTCTACCTCAGTATCTCTACATATAAGAACTGACAATTAAGTTCACAGACTTGCCCCCATGCAGTTATGTTGGCAGCACTGTACAAACAACTTGGTAAGGTTTCATAGCTTTGGTATATCAGTGTCTCACAGCTGTGTTCATTTCAATGTGTGGCTGTGTCTTGCAGAGTGGCATTTGTTATTGTTAGCACATGTTTTTGTGTGCCATTGTGAGAATATCAGAGCTTGAATTAGTCAACAATCAAACATTAAATTTCTTGGCAAGAGTAGGGAAGCCGGCATGGCTCAGTGGGTTAAGCACTCACTTTGCAGCCCCGGGGACTGAGGATCAAATCCCAGCCCCAGCCCATGAGGACCCATATGCTGAACTGGGGAGTGCCCCCCGTTGGGTTCTCACCTGGGTGAGACCCCGGCCCAGTTTCTGCCTGTGCAGCCCAGCTCCCACCTGTGAAATGAAACTATATAGAAAACTAATGATGTGCAACTATGGAGACTGTTCTGGGCCCTGCCCCTTCTCTCTGTCTCTGTCTCTCTGTCTCTCTGTCTGTCTGTCTGTCTCTCTCTCTCTCTCTCTCTCTCTCTCTCTCTGTCAAAAACAATAAAAATAAATCTTTAAAAAGCTTGGCAAGAGTAGAAGTGAAATCAGGGACACATTTAGTCCAAATTACTGGGGATAATGCCATGAAGAAAACGGCAGTATACAAAGAGATTGAATATTTTTCTGAGGGAAGAGAAAGTGTCACTAATGAAGAGAGTTCAGGGCAGCCAGTAGCAAGCAATGCTAATAAAAACATTGCAAAAAATTGTCAAATCGTGCATCAAAATCTTTGACTGACTATGAGAAACATAGCAAAACAAGCACACATTTACAGAGAAAATCTTCACTGAAAATCTTGGCACAAGAGAGGTGTGTGCAAAAATGGTCCTGAAGAAGCTCACTGATGAACAAAAGCAAAGGAGATTCAAAGTTTGCCAAAACCTTTTGAAGAGTCAAGACCATGTTTTGGGCCATGTTATCACTGGTGATGAAACATGAGTGTATCAATACAACGCTAAAACACAGTGTCAAAGTGCACAATGGAAATCAGCCAATTCTCTATAACCGAAAAGTTTCGTCAGTCCGGATCAAAAGTCAAAATGATGTTGCTCACCTTTTTTGATATCAGAGAGATAGTTCATGATGAATTTGTACCAACTGGACAAACAGTCAGCCAAGATGACTATTTGGAAGTGCTGAAAAGGCTGTGTGAAAAAGATGAAAATGACCTGAACTTTTTGCCAACGACTCGTGGTTCTTGAATCACAACCATGCACCACTTCCCATGGCACTGTCTGTGAGGGAGTTTTTAGCCTGTAACCAAATAACTATTGGAACACACTCCCTATTCACCTGATCTGGCCTCCACTGACTTTTTTCTTTACCCCAAAATAAAGGAAATATTGAAAGGAAAACACTTTGATGATCTTCAGGACATCAAGGGTAATATGACGATGACTCTGATGGCCATTCTAGAAAAAAAGAGTTCCAAAACTGCTTTAAAGCATGGACTAGACACTGCGCATCAGCACATAGAATCCCAAAGGAAGAACTTTGAAGATGACCATAGTGATATTCAGCAGTGAGGTATGGAGTACTTTTTCTAGGCTGAGCTCACAAACTTAATTGTCGTACCTCTTATGTGAAGTCTAAAGAACAAAATGAACAATCAAACAAAGCAGAAACACACTCATAGGCACAGAGAACATTTTGATGGTTGCCAGTTTGCAGGGGTGGGGGGTGGTGCATGAGTGAAAAAGAAGAAGGGATTAAGAAGTACAAATTGGTTGCTACACAGTAGGGATGTGGGGTATAGCACAAGGAATATAGTCTATAGTTTCATAATAACTATGCATGGTGTCTGATGGGTACTAGATTTATCAGGGTGATTGATAGATGGGGGGTGGTTGGGGAACAGAGTGATGTTCCAGATGGTAATAATCTACCAGGTTGATAATGTACTAGATATGACGTAGTAAAATAAAATGGCTCACTCAGCATATGGTAACATTTGGTGCCCCACCTAATGGGAAGACTGGCTGGCATTCAAATAAGTCTACACGGGCAGCCGTACTCTCCCTGGCAAAGCACCAAGTCCAGGATGAAGCATGGCTTAGAAACACAATTGCCCAACACACCAAGAGAGCCCTCCCTCTCAGATCACTTCTCCTTCACCCAGTCCTAACAGACTTCTATGTTGTTCTCTAATACGCATTGATATGTTTGTGATTTGGAGGATCCTGGCTAGTGTGGCCCTCTACACCTGTACTGAGACACAGACTATACTCAGATGCTTGGTTGGTGACATGGAATCAGAACAGGTGGCTGGTAATAGGATTTGAATGTTTAAGGGCACATGGCTTTTATACCTGGTGAAAACTTCTCCACAAAAAGGTGCCTCAGGGGAATGGAATCAGACAGATTTGGCTCCTACTAGCTGAGTAACCTTGGAAACCTTTCATAACTTCTCTGTGCCCCATATTCTCTATGTGGAGAATGGACATAATGGTAAAGCCTGCCTGGCAGAATGGTTACGAGGAATAAATGAAGTAGTCTGAGAAAAAGTTAACAGAAAGCTCAGTAAAGGCTTTCATTATTAGTATGAAATATCTGACACAAATTCACACCAGTCATATCTATTAACTCTATCATTCAACAGACATTTACTAAGTCCCTACTATGTGCTATTGCCTATGAACAAGATGGACACTATCCCTATTCAGATGGTACCTGCAGTGTATGAGGGGAGATCAACTTTAAACAAATAAGGAGATCTGTAACCGAATATTGCATGAGATTGTTCTCATTGCATAGCATTTGGCTACTGTGACTGAACACAAAGGGGGGAAAAAGTAAAAAAATCAACATTTTAAAGGGACCCACCCCTACTGTTCCCTAGGCTTCATTATGTATGGCTGAATAGGCCTCATTAGTCCAACCTTCATTGTTTCCTGACCTCCCCTATATAAGTAGTTGCAGTGCAGACAGGAGGACTCTCAGCACTACTGATGGGCCAGGTGGTCACCGGGCCTTTTTCTCTCCCCTGTGGAGGGTGGAGGGAGCCAGTAAGCAGCCCTGGGAAGGAATGCCAGGAACAGGGGTTGGAGTTGGACTGGAGGCAGGACCGAGGATGCTCAGGACAGGGAACTGTGCTGTGGGACATCCTGTCCAGGACTCTGGAAGCACTCACCTCTTCCTCCTTGTTCAAGTCTTGCAGAGTGTAGCAAAGGCCAGTCAGTAACAGCCAGAGAAGCAGCCAGAGGACTCTAAGAAAGTGCACCAGACATGCCATTTTAAACAGGGCGGAAAACAA
>PVKE010023742.1:0-24391 GCA_004027555.1 Craseonycteris thonglongyai | reverse complement strand
AGGGTGAAGAAGGGAGGGGCCGCTAAAGGAGGCAGCTGTCCAGAATAGCTGTAAATCAGGCAGACACCTCCTGGATCTCCCCTCTGTTACAACTGAAAGCTAGGGGTAGCTGCTGGAGGGAGGTATAATTAGCACTACTGGACTGAAACTGACAAGAACAGAAACATTGCCGGCTGGCATAAATGGGTAATTAGGGGTAATGGGCTACAATTGACAGGGGAAGAGAGACCCTCCTGTCAATTACTGGTGAGGCTATAAATACAGAAGGAGGGTTTTTTGGATGGGAGCTTTTGAGTAGGGGTGTTTGGAACCTGGAGGTGTTTGCAGTTTGTGGAGGCAGGCAGCTAGGCCCATCAAAGAACAGCAGCGGACCAAGCCCAGCCATGAGAGCATAGCTGAAGAAGGTAGACAGTCAGCAGAGAGGGCCTCAACACTGGGATCACTGGGCTGGAATACCAGAAATGGCCCCTCTATTTCTGTGGAAGTCCAGGATCCACCTGAATGACTAAACGCCAGCTGCCATTGCTTCCAGAGGATGGTGAGCAGAGGAAGGGAGAGATGGCCCTCTACTTTCTGCTTGGGCCTTTTTGGACTTTGCTTTCTGCTGCCTTGGAGATCTGCATGGAAGATAGTTTCTGCAGTCTCCAGTCTTATCCAAAACATGGTATTGCTAAAATGGAGAAGGGCTTCTAGTGCAATCTAGGACAGGTCTGGGAGTGGCAGCAGGGTTATTTCTCTTTGCATGCTATGTGTAGCTCTGAAATAAAGACTCCTCTTCTTTCTTCCACCCAACCTCCGCTATCTCGGGTAATGGGGGCCATTTTAATAAACACTTATTCTATGACCCAACTCTTGTGTCAGTCTGTTGGCTGAATGGCACAGGCAGCATGAGCCTGGACCCTGCTTCCCTCTGGTAATAAAAGCGTACCATGTTCCTTGGCTTTATGGATCACATTGTGATCATTCTTTTTCATGCTTGTCAATTTGTAAGAGCTGTGTTAGGGGATAAATGAAGCTGGTCTTTCTATGTTCAAAATGAGAAAGAACAAGTTGAATTTTAAATTCATCAAAAAATTACCTCGTATAAAGAGGGATGTAGGGTACCTGGACAAGGAGAAGCGGTGACCAGACCCAGACCAGGATACTTTCAATAGAAGAACATTATTTCCTCTCCCTCTCCTAAAACTGTGATGAGGTGAGAAATTAGGAGAAGTTCTCAAGTCTCTATTAGAAATACAAAATATGTGTGCGTACTGTCACCACCATTAAGGAGAGAAACCTCACCATAAAGGAGTTCAGATAATATCTAATTATTACTTATCCAATAGAAAATAAAAGTACTTGAGTGAAGAAACATACTGATTCTGAGTTTGTTACTGTTTTATTTTAAAAAACTTATTTTGTATGTGGTGAAGGAAGGGAAATTACACGCAACTTTGGTGAAAAATTCTCCCGGGTCATTCTTCCATGCATCTCTCTTTGTCCACATGAAAGGAGAGATTGGTGAGCTTTGTCAGAACTGCCTTCACTTTCTACAACAGCAAACTGACCTCTTGGAAAGAGGAGTGAGAGTTGGTTTCCAGGGTTTACTAACATTTCTTATAAATTGTGTCCTTTCTGACAGAATTGCCTCAGAATTTATATTGTTGGTAACTAATGAGTTTCAGCATTAATAACCCCAGCCTCCTCCATACCTAAGATTTTTCTCTTTGATTGTTCCCTTCATTCTCTGGAATTTGATGGGGTGGGTAGTAAAGAGAGGTTGTTCGGTATTGTAAACCTGCCACCAGGCTTCCTGAACATATCTAAATGTGTTTTCAACTGCCTGTAAGAGATCACTAAGGACCGTATTCAACATATAACTAGACACAAAAGAATCCCATTCATATGATCTCCTTTAATAACACATAAACTAATAAACCCATGACAAGTGAAAGTATTGTTTTGTATGTTGTTATGATTTATTTTATTTATTGCTCAAATATTTATTCCTTTCATTTGGCATCCAAATTTTTTCCTCATTTCTGCAGCTGTTTATTAACTGAAGTGTGAAGTAACTGATGCTTCTTTGTATATGTAAGATTTGACAAAGAGCTATAATAAGGACCTATATATTTCATAATTCATATTGAAAGCAAGTAGTAAATTTCATAAGTTTATTTTACATTTAGGATTATTTAAAAATTTCCTTTTGGACATGGACATACTGACTCTAAATAAGTAATATCAGCAGAATGGAAAAGGTAAAATAAACCGAGAAGAGTACATTTTGTACTTTTGTACAATAAAACTAGTATAAATCAGAAGAAAAATAAGGAAAATATCTGGGTTAGTTAGACTGTTCTTATTAGGCATTAACTATGCATCAGCTACTGTCCTTGCTACCCTGCAGTTTAGCTTCTAATGAGGAAGGTGGAACTAGTCAAGTAAACAAACACATGGTGTGATATCAGACAGTGACAGATGCTATAAAAAAAACACACACACAAAATAAAACAGAATTAGGGGTTTAACGGATTAGGGGGACGGACACTTTTAAATGGTGGTGTGAGTTTTCTAAAGAGAAGATATATTCACAAAGATCAAAAGACAAGCCAATAATGATTTTTAAACAATTAGAAAATAAGTTAGCGGCAACACGCAGGACTATATCATGGAGGTTATTATAAAAAGTACAAATTTTATTATAGGTGTACTGAAAAACTACTAGAAAGTTTTAAGCAAGGAAGTGACATGATTATACTTTATGTTTTTAAAAGTTCATCTTACCTACTAGGTAGAAAAATACAATGGGATGCCAAATACTATTATAGAAACAGAAATGTTAATTAGGAGGCATTTGTGATAACCTAGGTTGGAGATGGACATGATTTGACCTAAGGTGGTTCATACGGAGATACAGATAAATTATCAGATCACGATGTACTTTAAAGCATTTACTATTAGAAAGAACTATGGATAACTCATTGGTTAACAGCATAAACAACTGAAAGAATGAATAAAAAAAATCACAGTGAGCTACAAGCAAAATAGTCAACCATATAGATAGGAGCTGAGCTCAAAATAACCCTCCTCATTTACATGTTTTACTCTTTTCAGGAATATTCTGCTCATTGTTAACATTCTAAAGTATAAGAGAGAAACATAGAAACTGAAATTTTTGTACATATTATGGGTGAGAAAATTAAAGACATTGATAGAATTTAAAATATGTCCAAACATAGTAGACTCAAAGCATATTTAGTTGTAACATTAAAGTTCATTTTTTTTTAATATTGACTTACACAGCAGAAACCAAACAATTTGAGACATTGGAGAGACTGTGAATTCAAATATTCAGACGAGACATGAAAAAAATTGTTCTACAGAGAGAATCGAATATAATTACGATTATAAGAAAAGAAACCAATAACAATAGCCCACTGAAATACCACTTACTGAACAATTATTGCATAACAAGAATAGTGGTGAATATTATCTATATAATATCTCATTCGATCCTTACCAAAGTCTCCCTGATAAGTATTATTCTCTATACTCTACAGTTGAGAGAATTAAAGTTTAAGAGGTCAAATAATTTGTTCAAGATTATACAGCTATTTAATGTCAAAGCATGGAGATCCTAAACATCAGAAAATACCACAACCAGCTATTTAAGAATGATTTAACTTCACAGCTTCATTATGACTACATGAATAAATAATCTTAGAGGAGGAAGGACCATTAGACAAATATGTCCACTTGAAAAACCAGTGGCATTCTCAATGCTCTCCAGCCAAACACCTGCAGGGACACATGTTTTTATTGCTATTGCAGTGAGGATGCAACCTCCATGGTGAACCCTGGAGCAGCTAGCTTAGTGAATGAGTGTGAGAAGGACTTGTTTTAGGATCTGGATTCTGTTTAAGGTGTTTTGTGGGAGAGTTAAAAAAAATAAGTCTTTGATCTGGCTAGGAATCAGTCACAAAGTGGGTAATAACCCTATAATTGGATATTTCAATAAACCTTATCTAGAAACTAGGAAAAATGAAAGGAAACTAAAGTCTTAATTGATAAAGAACCAATATTAGATTGCCTGTGGGGATGTTCGATCATGTTTGTGGTTTAGACAATATTTATGGTTTTGTCTGTGTTCAGATGTGATTCTATGATGATCTCATTTTTGCTCTGAGAAACGGCGTATGCATTTCAACAGGAAACTACCAAGGCCCTCACTGTGAGGTCCAGGCCAGCTGTGGGGTGTCGGGAGCAGTTTTTCCTTTCTAGCATTGACAAGAAATGTATCCCTGGGCATGTGTTTTCTATCCAATCTTTGCATAGATTTCTCAGGTAAAAATGAAGAGTTGAATGATACTCCAATAGTGTCATATAGCCAATAATACATATTTACTTATAAAAATGGGCACATTCTCTTTTAAATATAGTACTACTCAAAACAACATGTTTATCCTGGGTATTCATTCTGTTTTTCATCTTTGAAACATTGTTCTGATATCTCAGAGGCAATTGTGTATAAAAAGTAATTTTAGGGGAAGCCAGGATGGCTCAGTGGGTTGAGCGCTCACTTTGCAGCGCCGGGGACAGAGGATCGAATCCCAGCCCCGGCCCGTGCGGAACCATATGCTGAACTGGGAGCTCACCCAGTTCAGTTCTCTCTCTGTCTGTGTATCTCTCTGTATCTCTCTGTCTCTCTGTCAAAAATAAAAAAAATAAAAAAAGTAATTTTAAGAAAATGTGTTATAAAGTAGCAGCTGGAAGACTGAGAATAATTCTCTTACTTTCCAGTTCTTTTCTGGAATCTACTTAAATAACATTTCAAAAAGTAAAAATATATAACATGTAAAAAGTATGATTTCCTATGTTTGAAAGTTAGTATGAATCATCTTTTATAAAAAAGTATAATTATTTTAAGAAATTCAAACTAGTTTAAAAGATTATAAGTTAGAAAATGAAAAGCCCCTTTATACCCGTCACTCAGAGAAAATCATTATTAATATATTAAATATTTTGTGGAGTATGTAATGCACATATGTATATATTTATGCCTATACATATATAAAGGAATCACGCTATTCATACTGCTATATATCATTTTACACATAAATGTACCACAGCCTATTAAATTGCTTTGTTGATGTGTTATATTGACCCAATTTCTTAATGATTAGGTTTAATTAGGTCTTTTGGCCAGTTTTCACTAATGTCAATAGTGTACTGAATATATATACCTTTGCATAGTTGCCTAATTATATATCGTCAGGCATGTAAGGAAGTATGTCCTCACTAATACTAGTAAGTACTCACTAATCTTCATCAATATTTAGACATAAATGAAGCCAAATGGCCTCTTAGCACATATATCTGTGTGTGCTTATTGTGCTTTCATAGGGAAAAACTCCCTGAGACAGGAGCAATAGCAATTGTAGTCCTGTCCCTACTCCTCCTACTTTGGCCTCCTGGCCTCATTACAATCAAGGGCAGTGGACAGCTATCTGACAGGAAAGACATCACACCCTGACCCATAAACTATCTGGCCTTTCCAAGGCCATGATCAAAGGAAGCATCAACCCCTCCTAGTGGGGTCAGGATCTGAGTAATAGTAACAAAATGATGTTTCAGAACCTTAGCTCCAGCCCTATCCTACTACTATCCTACTCATGTGTCTGGAGTGAAGCCTTGCTTTACAGGTAGCTATTGGAGCAAGCTGGTGACAAGATTTGCCACACCAAAACGGGACAAATACCAGCCTCTGCTTTAGTATGTAGGGCTAGGATTCTGTTCCTGGGACTGACTGCCTTCAGGTCTAGACCATACCCACTTTTCCCATGGAACTTTGCAGGAACAGGTGAAGGCTGACTCTCTCTGGGAGGCCAAAGTGCAGGGAACAGCCTAAAACAAGTGAACCCTTATCTCTGAATGTAATCAATGATAAATAACATTTCATTATTAAAATTTCTACTTTTTTGATTTGTAGTGGGATGATGTTTAAAGAATTATTTGACTGCATTATTCCTTTTACCTCTTATTCCTCTTCTTGCCTAAAGTGATTTCTTGCAGTGATCTTACCAGCCACCTTGCTTTCATTGCTGTAGTTCCACCTGCACTTCTACTTCCACAGAGATACCTGAGAGCTCTTTGTCCTCTGCTCCCTCAGGATTTCTCTGCCTCAGCACCATTGCCATTCTGGAATGGATGATTCTTTGTTGTTGAAGGCTGTCCTGTGCATTATAGGAAGTTCGGCATCATCCCAGGATTCTCCCCACTAATACCAATACCAAGTCCCCTGTTGTATGAGGTCTGTCAGGAGAAAATCCAACCATCGTCAATATAACAAGAATGTTTACATGACAGCAGTGTAACCCTGCAGTGAAGAAGGGTGGACTGGAATGAGCATGTGTGAACAATGATGACCTCACTGTACTAGTCAGTGAGGGTGCTAGAAGCCATTGAGTGAAAATGTATACTGGGTAGCAGTTACATTTAAAATGACTGAGAGAGTAGAGCAATGAATCTCTATCCAATTTTGCCTTATGCCTGAACATCCCTCCATGGAAACTGTTCGGATGATTCATAAGGAGTGACTAACTCAATGTTGGTCATCAGTTGAGAGAACTGCCACAGCTATGGGCAACTGATGACTGGCAGCTCCATGTCAGCAATGCTCCTGCCCATGCATCACATCATGTGCAGAGTTTTGGTTTTTTTTTTGAGAAACATCAAATCACCCAGGTGACTCAGCCCAGATTTGGTGCCCTGCAACTTCTGGCTTTTCCCAAAACTAAAATCACCTTTGAAAGAGATTTCAGGCCATCGATGAGATTCAGGAAAAGATGACAAGGCAGCTGGTGACGATTTCTAAAAAAGATTTTGCAGTATTTTGAATAGTGGGAGAGATGCTGGGAGAACTGTGTGAAGTTTCAAGGTGACTACTTTGAAGGGGGCTGAGATGTCATTGTCCTATGTACAATATTTCTTATATCTAATTCAATAAATGCCTCTATTTTTCCATATTACATGGCTGGATACTTTCTGGACAGACCTCATATATGTGCTGCTGAAGCGAGTATAGCAAGCCCCCATTTGTGATAAGCAAAAATATCTCCAGATGTTGCCACATGTTCCCTGGGAGCAAAATTGCCTCTGGGTTTGTACTATTGCTAGTCGTTTTCCTTTGCACTCTGACAAAAAAAACACAACAAACAACCCAGTATTTTTAAATAACCTGCCATGATTACATACACAACCCTTGTTCATTCTATTCTAGACCCCTGGCCTCCTTGCTTTTCGCAGCCTTTTGCTTGCTCTCCCATCTGCCTTAAATGCTATTTTCTCCCAAACCAATTCATGGCTTCCTATCTCACTTCATGAGTTTTTGCTAAAATTATCAGAGAAGTCATCCCCATTACACTATGTAAAATGGCCTTTAATTTTCTATCATTCCCTTTTTATCCCTGCTTTATTTTTTAATATAATTGTCCCTACTTGATATCTTATTATATA
Source organism: Craseonycteris thonglongyai (assembly GCA_004027555.1). Taxonomy (NCBI): domain Eukaryota; kingdom Metazoa; phylum Chordata; class Mammalia; order Chiroptera; family Craseonycteridae; genus Craseonycteris; species Craseonycteris thonglongyai. The sequence goes on along the minus strand of PVKE010023742.1, from coordinate 16,891 downwards.
AATGTCTGTTTATCATTTGTTTCTCTCATGACAATGTAAGCTCTGTAGGAAATTTTGTCTTCTTCATGCCCATGCAACTATAACCCAGCACTTGCTAGCTATTGAATTAATAGTTGTAGAGTAAATTAATTGATAAAATAATTAGGTCTTTCAAAATATTTTCTTCATTGTGTAAACACAAGTGAGGAAGATATATAAAGTCAATTTTCTATCTGCCTCAGAAGTCGGTGGGCAATGAACGAATTTTTATATTATCTACTCCACAAGAAAGAACTGAGAAGAAAATGTTATTTTCAAACCAAGACTCAGAAAGTGGTTCATAATATAAAATTACCTCTCCTACCCTTAAACTAATTCTAATGCCAAAATACTCCTGCAATCTGTCTTCTATGATTACAGAATTGCATGTCAATAGAGTGCTTTATTCAGTTACAAATGTTTGCATTTCTGGGATATGTGCTAAAAACAGGGCAGCAATAGGTTTGCAAATAGAGGTGAGTAAGAGCACTCCATTTTTCTTCATTTTGTTAGTCTATTACTGATAGAAAGTGTCCATGAAGCTTATCAAAACCTCCAGACTATTATGTAACTTTCAAATCCAGTTACACTATTCATTAAAAGCTTTTTAGCATGAATATTACGTCTTGGTTATCAAATAACTAGGATGATTGGTGATTCAAGCTCATTTAAAATGGTGATACATAAAATTCTATAAAAATACTTTTTATGGAATTAACTATAAATAATATGCACACTATCCTAGTCATGCTTATAAGCAGAATAATTGGTAATTTTGCTTTATCATTAAAAATGAAATTTTACAACCAAATTTCTTAAGTGTATGTTTCTTTTGTCATTTATTGAATGCCAGTTTTCCTACAACTTTTAGTATAATAACTTATGCATTAAAAAATTTAATGTAGCAAAGCCATAAATAATATTCAGATTAAAATTATGAATTACTTCTAAATTTACATGTTTCTCAATAAAACAGGAAAACCCAACAATATAGATTATATTTATCATTCTTTTAGAAATGTTCTTACATGGTTATATTGTACAATATAAAATAATTGAAAATTTATAAATTGTACTTTCTTCCACTTAACCACAATTATCAATATTAGCATCACTAGTAGTATGACAGTCTGACATTATACATTTCCTATTGTGATGTAACATACACAAACAATGTCATTAATGTAGTAGTCTTGACAAAAATTGTCTAGACTTAATCTAATATTAAGCAGTTATCAGGTTAATCTAAGATATGGCACATTTTAAAGAAAACTGGCCTGGATCCTTTAAAGACACTAAATACCAGAAAAACAATAACAAAAACAAAAGCTGATTGGGGCTTTACTACTGCTAAATATTAAGAAACTAAAGATATATAACTCCCAAAATATGGGTAAAAACATTGGTCAGTATTTATGGATCTTATTACAGGGAAGAAAAGGAATCATTAAATAACTATTAATATATATGTCTTGTGAGATTGGGAATATATAAATATGGGTTGTATACATATGTTTGAATTAGTGATGATTTTCTTAGGTTAATTTAGAAGACTGCTATACTTTATGTAGATGAATGCTGAAGATGAAGTCATGATGTCAGCAACTCAAATTCAAATGATTCAACCAAAAACCATGTGTGTGCATATATGTCTATGTGTGTGAAGACAGAGTAAGAATGTGGCAAGATTGGTGAGTGAATTTATGTGAAGGATATGTAGATACTTACAAGAAAAAATACTAAGATGTTCTAACTTAAAACAACAGGGGCCAGAGAGTAAGAGAAAGAGATAGAACAATTAGCCTGTTAATACCTCTGACAAAAGACTGCTCACATTCCTGTACACCTGTTGGAATTTAAGATTAAGGTCCAGAATGACTAGATTTCTAGTCAAAATAGCAAAGTAGGTAAACACTTTGTACATTCCCTCTCATGACCACATCAAAATTATAAATAAAGAACAACCATCACTGAGAATCACCTTGTTGAACCAAAGGCCTACAACTAATGACATACAGAATAAACCACTTTGACTCTGGAAGGAGGGGCAGAGACACAGAACAGGCTGGTTCCACAACCACATGTGACAAAAATCTAGAGTGATATCTTAGCTGTAAGAGTCCCCTCTCAGAGGCATGAGGGATCAGTTCCACACCAGGATCCACAGCCTGGGGATCCAGTGCCAGAGAGAGAGAAGGCCCCATAATTTCTGGTTGTGAAAACCAGCAGAGATTGTGGCTGAGTGAGACAGAGAGTAGCTGCAGTCCCAGTTGCTCCTCTTAAAGGGCCTACCCTTGGACTTACTACTGGACTCACTCTGAGCTCCAGCACTGGGGCAGCTACTTGAAAGGCACCAGGAACATACAGGGAAGAACTGAGTTGTCTGGCTTTAGGGGGAGGGCTGAAGGAGCAGCTTTCTCCCAGAGGGAGGACCTGGCAGAGCCACTGTTTCTTTATCGAGCCCTCCCCTCTCCCAGCATGCAACCTCAGGTGGCTGCCATATCTGGATCTCCATCAGCCCGGCTAACACCATTCCGTTACCCTGATTCCCTGAGACTGCACAACTCAACTTTCAGGCACACCAAAGCTGCTTCCAAGGGCTTTTCCATACAAACAGCCTGCCTTGGCTCATGCTGCAGACTTTCCTAAAAAATCTTTCAAAGGTTCACAAAACCCAAACTAGCAGCATCTGGCTTCAGCATGTCCTGTACCCCTCCCTATTTAAATATTCTGAAGCTTGGCCTGGTGTCAATTGGCCTTGGTTCATGGCTTGGCCTCTTGAGGCACCTCCAAGCCCAGCATGGGAGGCAACCATCTGCAGATTGCTTTGTGGCTCATGCAAGTGGCTCTGTGGAGGGTACAGCCTATGGCTGAACTTGGCCTGCAGGTTGTCCCTTCCCAGGAGGTTCCTGATGGCCAACTTCAGAGAAAGCCAGAGCATTACCCAGCCACCTCCAAGGACAACACACCCAAAGGTGACCAGATTTTAACATTGGTAAAGCAGGACACCATTGACCGAGGGGGAGAGGGTTCTTGATTAAAAATTTGATCTGTCTCTCACCGTTCCCTAGCTTGTCGTGTGTTCTTTCCAAAAATCGGGACTTTTTTAAAATGCCGCGGGACGCGGAACAAATTGTTAAAATTCAGGACTGTCCCACCAAAAGCAGTACGTCTGGTCACCCTAACCCAAAGGTAAAACTGGGCAGGCACTAGAGCCCTGCTAAAGCAAATCTTTCTCTGTAGGGTCAGCCCCTGAATAATAGCTGTTCCACTGTAGTCACTGAGGCCAGTCCTCACAACCAATCAGCCCAAGGGCCAATCTCTACCATTAATGTGCAAACAGCAACCAAGGCCCAACTACAACAGGAGAGTACACACAACCTAAACAAGGGACACACCTGAAACACCCAACTCTGATGACCAGGAAGACTGTGGCACTAAGTTCCACAGGACACCTATTACATAAGACTACTGAGACAGGAAGGCATGGCAGTCCTACCTAATACAAACAAACAAACAAACAAACAAACAAAGGGAGGCAGCCAAAAGGAGGAGACAAAGAAACATGTCTGAAATAAAAGAACAGAACATAGTTCCTGTAAAGAACTAAACAAAATGGAGACAAGCTATCTACCAGATGCAGCATTCTAAACATTGGTTATAATGATGGTTAATGACCTCAAGGAGAAATTCAAAAGAGAGATAGAAAACATAAAAATGGAGATAGAAATAAAGAATGCAATAACTGAAATAAAAAATACATAAGAGAGAATCAATAGTAGATTAGATGAGGCAAAGAATCAAGTAAGCAATTCAGAAGGCAAGGTAGCAGAAACCACCCAAACAGAACAGCAAAAAGAAGAAAAAAAAAAGGATAGTTTAAGGGACCTCTGGGACAACATCAAGTATAACAACATTCTCATCATAAGGGTACCAGAAGGAGAAGAGAAAAAGCAAGCAATTGAAAACCTATTTGAAAAAATAATGACAGAAAACTTTCTTAACCTGGTGAAGAAAACAGACATATAAACCCAGGAAGCATAGTGTCCCAAACAAGATGAACTCAAACAGGCCAACCCCAAGGCACATCAGAATTAAAATGGCAAAGGTTAAAGATGAAGAAAGAATCCTAAAAGCAGCAAGAGAAAAGTAGTTAGCTACCCACAAGGGAGCTCCTATAAGATTATCAACTGACTTCTCAACAGAAATTGTGCAGGCCATAAGGGACTGGCAGGAAATATTTCAGTAAGAAAAGCAAGGACCTACTACCAAGATCACTCTACCCAGCAAAGCTGTTCTTTAAAACCGAAGGAGAGATGAAGAGCTTCCTAGACAAAAACAAAACAAAACAAAAAAGAAAAGAAAAATTAAGAATGATAAAATTGCAATAACTACATATCTATTTGCAATTACTTTCAACTTAAAGAAATTAATTTCTCCAATCAAAAGAGCAGCTGAATAAATAAGAAGACAAGACCTTACATATGTTGCCTCAAGAGAGTCACTTCAGATCAAAAGAGATGTACAAAGACTGAAACTAACGGGATGGGAAAAAGCTATTTTATGGAATTGGAAACAAGCAAACAAAAAAGCTGGTGTAGCATTAATTATATCCAACAAAATAGACTTTAAAGTAAAGATTAATAAGAGACACAGAAGTACTCAGTAATTCTACTTGTGGGTATTTATCCAAAGAAACCTAACACACTACTTCGAGGGGCTGGGATGCGTGGATCCATATGTTCATTGTAGCATTGTTTACAATGGCCAGGATGTGGAGAGAGCTCAGTTTTCTGTTGATGGATATAATAATGAGGAGGTGGTACATTTGTACAATGAAATATTGCTCAGCTAGAGAAAGGAACAGGTTCTTGGGTTCTTGCCACTTGCAGTGGCATAGATGGACCTGGAGAGTAATATGCTGAGTGGAGTAAGTGTGTCAGACAGAGAAATATGGATGCAATTGGATTTCACCTATATGTGGAATCTAAAGAATGAAACTAACAAAAGCAGAAAATACTCATAAATACAGAGAACATTTTAGTGGTGGACAGGGGGGAAATTCAGAGTGGGTGAAAAGGGGAAGGGGTTAAAAAGCACAAATTGGTTGTTACACAATAGCCATGGGAATGTAGGATATAGCATAAGAAATATAGTCAATAATATTGTAATAATTAAGTACAGTGTCAGGTGGGTCCTAGATTTACTGAGGTGATGGATGGGAGGAGGGTTGGGGGCAGCATGATAAAGGTGAAGGAATTAAGAAGTACAAATTGGTAGTTACAAAATAGTCACGGGGGAATGCCAGATAGCTCAACAGGTTGAGCACTTGCCTTGCAACGGCAAGGTCCAGGGAATAGATTCAGGCCCAGGCCCCTGAAAACCCACATGCTGAACTGTGGCACAACTGGTAACCAAGGGTTTGGTGGCAAATGTTCTGGCCTCCCATGCAGGAGGCCCCAAGTTCAATTCACACCCCACATAGCTCTACACCTACCTGTGTGGAATGAAACCATGTCACAACTAATGATTTCAACTATGAAAACTGCTCTGGACCCTCCCCTCCTCTCTCTCTCTCTCACCTCTCTCAAAACAATAAAATAAATCTTAAAAAAAAAATAGTCATGGGGATATAAAGTAAAACATAAGGAATATAGTCAATAATATGGTAATAACTATGTATAGTGTCAGGTGGGTACTAGACTAGCCAAGGGGATCACTTCTTAAATTATATCAATGTCTAACCACCATGCTGTACACTTGGAATTAATATAAAATAATATTGAACATCAACTGTAATTACAAAATTTAAAAAGGGGTGAAAAAAAGTGAAAGGAAATAACAAGTTTCAATTTCCAGGTATAATACAAATAAGTCAGGGGGCTATAATTTACAACATATGGAATATAATGAATTCTGTTGTCATAGAATGGGACAGTTTTAGATGGTTGCTGGACTTATCATGGTGATCACTTCTTTAAGTACAGAAACTTTGAATACTATTATTATATTATGGTGTATACCTAAAACTAATATAATATTGTATGTTAACTGTATTTTAATAAAAATCTTTGAATAATTAATTTCCAGGGACTATTTCTGATTGGGAAACTCCAGGAACCTCTGACATTCTGACCCCAGGAGTCTCCACTTCTTATATACAGGTAAACTTTCTAATCCGCATGCCCACAGTGAATGCGGAGAAGTGGACACTTCATAATGGATGTTGCTGCACCTATCCCAAAACTAGCCCTACTTCACCTTCTCTCTGTAGATATGTAAAATCCCCTTTGTCTATAGACATGTAAATTCTTTCAGAATGGCTTACATTTTCTTCCCCTCTACCTGATGTATAAAAATGCTTGCAAAACTCCAGAAGGATGGACCTGTTGTCTTTCCTACCTAGCCATGCTGCTGGTGCTTTAGACTCCATTGATCTTTTTTCTTTTCATCTTTTTTTTTTCTTTTTTTTTTTTTGCTAGCAATGGCCTAATAAACCCTTACAAAAAAATAAAAAGGCTTTCAGCTGTGTGTGTGTTAAGATTTTTGTTTAACAATATTCATTGTATTAGTCTTTCAATTTCTTTGTAGATTTGAAAATTTAACAAAATCTTCGAGCAATAATAAAGCTATCTGTTAAAATATAGCACTGTCATGTATTGTTATATGTCTCCACATGCTATATAATGCTTTTTTTTTGGAAGTTACCTTGATTGCTTTTTTGTTAGCTAAAAGCTAACAAGTAGGTGATTTTGTATTAATGCATCATTTGTTTTGAGATTAGCAATTTCTTTTAATTTTTTATCTAGTTGCCTTATTGTTATTTAAATTACATCTCTTATTCATTCATTGATTCATTCATTTATTTATCAATTCAAGAAACATTTATCCAACTGTGAGCCAAGCCATGGCAATTAGCCCTGAGGACAGAAGAAAGCACATTTCCAAAGAACTCATAATATTGGCTTTCAAGATAAGATTTTGGAAACCAATAATAATTGCTTTGATACTTCACAAAATATAAGCCTTTCCAGTGAAAAATGCGCTCATATACTGAAAATGAAATGCTCATCTACTGATGCTGAGGAGATTGTTTATCAGGGAGGGCAGTTGACTGTCCAGCCAGCCCCCGGAGATTACCCTGGTAAATTTAACAAGGTCTGGGTTGTATCTCACAATTTCACAGGCTGATAAAGACAATATTGTCAGTGCCTTAAATTTAACCAATATCAAGGATCCTTACTCATGTTGACAGTGGTCATGGAAGCAGGTATGAGAACTGAAATGTAAACTTATTCCATCACTGTGAGAAATTGAGTTTTCAGCCACATAAAAAAGTTGTGACAGCTAATACATACTATGTGGGAAGCCACGTTATCATAAGTAAATTGATAAGCATCTGACACCCTTTCCTTCTGCATCATAATAAATATTGTTCTTCGTATTCCTCCATTTTGTAATGGTTTCATCACTGACCAAACCATCTTATCTTTAGTCTTTTTATGCAGATATAGTGATACCATCAGTGAGATTACCCTAACCCTAACTGGCCAGGAAATAATTTCAGATGATACTATATATTTCACTAACTTTGAAAACTATCTAAGTCCTTTGTTTCTAAGACTTTCTTAGTTTATTAACTATCAAGAGTATCCCATAATCACTATTTCAGTCATTTAGGGGAAAATAAAAAAGAAACAAATATCATGAGCATTCATTTGAACTGGTTTAAATTGGCCATTAAAAGCTCTATTTAACATATATAGTAACTGCCATGCCTATTTCCTCTTAACTCTCTAAAGTCATTTAAAAATAAACCTAATTATATATATAACATTCTAAAGATGTATTCTCTCTAGAAGTTGCCTTTTGAGTTCTCATTGCAGGGAATATCTTCTCATCCATTATTTTGTTTTCTGTGGAATAGTTCAAGAGAAAAGTACATATCAACTATGGAAATCTTAAAATTTTCTGCTTGAAGCAGCAAAACTGTTTATTTCATCAGCAACATAACATTATACTACGTCAGGGGAAATTAAGCACAGTAGAAAACTTAAGCATATATTTTAGGCCCAAGCATAATAAATCCTTTCCTAAAAACTACATAAAGATAACTTTTTGACTTGGATAAAAATGATCTAAAGTTATCTGCTTCCAAAACAAACCCTAATGCATTTACAGAAATTGAATAACGCAAGTACAATGACTTCAAAAATAAAATGATTAATTCTCTATTAATTTTTTATTGCCTCTGCTATATGAAGGTAAACAGGAGTCATTTCTGACAAGATAATTAACATACTTCACCACAGTAAAATAAAGAGTACATCTATCATGTTTTATATCAAGAGTTGGGCTCAAATATCTGGTGAATGACACCGATAGTTTAATTATCTGAATCTCAATTTATTCATTTATAAAATAGTGGTAAACTACACTAAGGTTTAAGATAATGTGTTGCAGTCATAAAGCCCATGTGTTCAGCACATCAAATGTTTAATATTGATAGATCAGAGTTTGGAATAAGGAAAGATTAATTTATTGAAAATTATGCCATAATGAGAAAACATGAGATTTCTAGTTTTCTCGTATCCATCTTAAAAGCACACCAAGTTCAAATGCCCTTTATATTCAGGAAAGGAGAAGGGGCAGGGCAAAAGGTGGAATCCAAAAAGTGGGGGAAAAGGGAAAGTACTCTCCAAATCTATTTAAGTCCCAGTGGATCAGACCAGAAGTTACTCAAGTCTTAGGCAGAACACCTCCAGTCAATTAGTATATCTATAGAAATGCAGGCTAGAGTTAAGATGGAGTCCAGAAGAGAGAAGTATTTCACCCAGTTACAAAAGTGTAAGAATTAAATGAGATAATCTAGGTGTCATATAAAAATATACAGGGTCTAGCAGAAGCAGTTCCCCCTCAGAAGTTCACAAACTCATCCTAGAAAAAGGGCTACGTATCTCATTTCTGAATATCACTACAATCACTTTGAATGTACTTCCCTTGGGAACCTATGTACCAACAACTGTGCCTAGTCCACCTTTCAACTTTGAAGCTCTTTTTCTGAACTGCCCTTCAGAGCCGTCGTAGTATTACCCTTGATGTCCTGAATGTCATCAAAATGTCTTCCTTTCAATATTTCCTTTATTTTTAGGTGAAGAAAAAAGTCATTGTGTGTGTGGGGGGGGGGGGGTAGGATCAGGTGAGTAGGGAGGGTGTTCCAATACAGTTATTTGTTGACTGGCTAAAAATCCCTCACAGACAGTGCTGTGTGAGCTGGTACATTGTAATGAGGAAAGAGCCATGAGTTGGCAAAAAGCTCAGGTCATTTTCATCTAACTTTGCCACACAGCATTTTCAGCACTTCCAGTCTACTTGGTTGACTGTTCAGTTGGTACAAATTCATAATGAACAATCCCTTTGATATCAAAAAAGTTTAGTAACATTGCTTTAACTCTTGATTTGGACTGATGGAACTTTTTGGTTGTGAAGAATTAGTTGACTTCCATTGTACACTTTGAAGCTTTGTTTCAGGGTTGTATTGGTACATCCATGTTTCAGCACAGTAATAACATGGCCCAAAACATCTTTTTGCCTCTCCAAAAGGTCCTGGCAATCTTCAACTTTTTTGCTTTTTTGGTGAGCCATTTTTGTACATAGCTTTCTCATGCCAAGATTTTCAGCAAAGATTTTCCTGTTTATCAATGTTTACTTGGTCTGCTATGCTTCTAACAGTTGGCTGATGATTTTGACACACAATTTGGCAATTTTTTGCAATATTTTTGTCAGTTCTCCTTGCTACTGGCTACCCTGACCTCTCCTCATCAGTAACACTTTCTCTCCCCTCAGAAAACATTTAATGTATTTATACACTGCCATGTCCTTTATGACATGATCCACATCAATTGGACTAACATGTCCCTGATTTCACTTCCACTCTTGCCAAGTTTAATAAGAAATTTAATGTCTGTTCATTGCTCTAATTCAAGTTCCAACATTCTCACAATGGCACACAAAAACACGCAACAACAATAATGAATGCCACTCAACAAGACACTGTCACATGTCAACACAGAGCTGTGAAGCAGTGATATATCAAGGTTATAAAACCTTACCAAGTTGTTTGTATTGTGCTACAAATGTAAGCACACAACGGCAAGGTCACGAACTTAATTTTCAGAGCTCATATACCAAATCTTTTATTATAAAATTGTATAAGCATGTAATTCTGCAACATAACAATATTACACTCAAGTACACTATATGACATTTTAGGTGAAATGTTCTAATTGCTGTCCATCTCATGTGAGACAAACCAAGCCTTACAACTTTACGGCATTAATTCCACCAGACCTTGTACATACAACTTGGTGCTTGACTATAGTAAGCACCCACTCAATGTTTACGCACTTGTTCATATTTCTTCATCCAGGTATGTTGAATATTTGTATTTTGATACTATGATATTAGCAATTTGCCTGGATTTGGGACTTAGCACTAACTTCACATCAACAGTGGTTTTGAAGAAATTAGCAAATTTTGTTTGTCAATGCAGATCATTTTAAACTAATATCACTAATGGGACTAGCCAAAGTATATTTCAAATTTTGCTTTTTAAATAAATTCCCTTAGCAAATAATTGCTAACTATTGCTTTTTTATCACTGTTATTTTAAAAATATTATCTGTGAGGAATAGAGGTAGAAGTGTTACCATAGGCAGAAAGAATAGAGCAATGGGGAGAGAGTGGGGAATAAAGGAAGGCAGATGTGAGGGAAGACAAAGAAAATGAAGATGAGATTATTCTTAAGAAAAGGTACAACTACAGCTCACTGTAATAGATTATAATACTGTGAGCATTGTGGGCAGTGAAAAATCTTCACCAGCTGTGTGGCTATCACAGTTCTAGCAATGGCCAAGTAAGGACAAGGGAATACCACATCTCAATGGGAAGGAATAGTCAGCAAGGACCCACCTTGAGAATGCCATCCTTACATCTTGAATATTTCATGCCCTAATTCAAATAAAATCCTAAGACTCTTTGTTCTTCAGGACAGTTGCTCTTCCCCGGGACTGTCTGCTCCCACCATCATGAGAGTGTGCTACATTATTTCCTTTCTTTTAATAAATTCACCACTTGCTTGGCTTATTTGGTGTGTCCTTGAATTCTTTCCTGTAGGATACCAAGAACTCATTCTCCAGTAACAGAGGAAGTTAATTAATGATTTATTTTGCCTCAAAAGGTGCTGTCATTGAATCAGTTTATAATTGTGTTATGATATTAATCATATTTTGCTATCCTTGACTTTTATGCTTCTGAAGATACTTATAAAATTTTTTATGTAGTCAGCCTAGCTGTTGTTTATTAGTCATTCTATATCATGTGTGTGTGTGTATGTTCAGGTATAGGATTGGATGCACCAAAATGCCTCATAATCAGAATTACACAACTTGGATATCTTGTAGCTTCATTTTTTAACATATATATATCACTGCTATAATAAATCTCATGCTATATACAATGATATTTAATATCCAAATCAAATAAAATGTACATTTATACCTGTTTTATATAACCTACATAAAATTTTCTTTTTATTATATATTTTTTAAAACATTGATAATAATTATTACTCTTTCTAACATGAGGTCACTAATTTGCATTTACAACAATACTGCCTAATGCAAGAAAAACATGAGGAAGATATGGATTTTTGTATTTCTTTATTTGTAAGACCTTAAGCTAAATATTCCTAGCATTCTCTCCAACTTCTCCTGGAAATGTGGGAGGAAATTGTTGTTGGATTGCCTCTTTGTCATTTTCCCACATTCATAATACATTAGTCATGGAAAATTTTACCTTTTATACTAACAGGAAGAGAGCAACAAGACTATATGGATTATAATGAGACTATGACCAAGACTGGAATTTATTTTTTATAATAATTATAGTTTAATTTCTCATTAAATTACATGTAAAGAAAGAGGTTGCATGCTTTTAATTACTTTAAAATATATTAAATATCTCCTTTATAAAATTTCTTAGAATTAATGTTAAAATATTAAATTTATACTAAATTCAAATAACTAGGTCTAATATTAATAGTGAGAGATAAGAGATATTAATTGGAAATGTATACTGGTGCTTATTTTCTTTTGACAAAAAGATGTTAAAGGTTTTAAATAAAGTTTTCTCCTCAGTTTTCAACCTTAACCTACCGGTATATATTGATAACCCCCTCACTATATAAGAATGCTCTAGTCTTTTCCTGTATTTAAAAATTCTATCACAACTCAATATTGAAAAAGAACAATGTTGGAAGGCTGTCACTACTCAATTTCAAGATCTATTACAAAGATACAGCAATCAAAACAGTGGAGTATTGGTGAAAGAATAATCAATACATCAGGGAACAGAATAAAAAGCCCAGAAATATGCCTCCCTAAATACAGTCCGTTCATCTTTAACAAAGGAGTAAAGTCAAAAGAATGGGAAACAAATAGACTTTCGACAAATGGTGCTGGAACAACTGGACATCCACGTGCAAAAGTAATCATCATCATTATCATCATCATCATCATCATCAAGACAGAGACCTGTATTACAGCCTTCACAAAAATTAACTCAAAATGGATCAATGTAAAATTTAAAACTAGAAAGCTTCTACAAGGTAAGCTAAGGAAAATACCTCTATGGGCTTTGGTATGGAGATACAATAGACACAATATCAAAGATACAATCTGTGAGAGAAATTAACTGATAAGCTGGACTTCATTAAAGTTAAAAATATCCACTCTGTGAAAGACAATGTCAAGAGAATGAAAAGACAAACCACAGACTGGGGTAAAATATTTGCAAAACACCTGTCTGATAAAGGACTGTTTTTCCAAATATACAAAGAACTCTTAAAACTCAAAAATAGGAAAAACAAACAAACAAAAACAAATTAAAAGCAGGGCCAAAGGCTTGAACAAACATGTCACCAAAGGAGATACAGAGATGAAAAATAAGTATATGAAAATATGTCACATCATATATAATTAGGGAATTGAAAATTAAAATTAATACTACTACATACCCATTAGAATGGTCGAAATCCAAAATACTGACACCAAATACTGGTGAGGATATGAAGCAACAGAACTCTTATTCACTGCTGATGATAATATCACAATGGCTACAGTCATTTTGACAAATATCTTGGCATTTTCTTAAAAAACTAACCATACTCTTATCTCATGATCCAGAAAGCATACTTCTTGGCATTTATCCCAAAGAACTAAAAACTTATATCTACACAAAACCCTGTATGCAGATATTTACAACAGCTTTATTCTTAGTTGCCAAAATTTGGAAGCAACCAAAACGTCCTTTAGTAGATGAATGGATAAATAAACTTTATTATACATACACACAATGGAATATCATTTAGCACTAAAAAGAAAGTAGCTATCAAGTCATGAAAAGACACAGAAGCATCTTAAATGAGTATTAGTAATGAAAGATGCCAAACCGGAAAGGGTATATACCACGTGATTCCAACTACCGGTATATGACATTCTGGAAAAGACAAAACTATGGAGACAGTAAAACGATCACTGGTTCCCAGGGACTGGGTAGGTGGGAAGTATGAATTGGACGGGCACAGAAGATTTTTAGGACAGTGAAATTATTCCATATGCACTATAATGATGGGTACAGGTCATTATACATTTATCCAAAACCATACAATGTACAATACTAAGATTTAGCCCTAATGTGAACTATAGACTTTGGGTGGTAATAATGTATCTATGTAGGTTCATCGATTACAATACATGTACCACTCTGGTGTGAAATGTTCTTAGTGGGATGTGGGGAGGGAGGCAGTGCTTATATGGGAGGAGGCAGTGCTTATATGGGAGGAGGCAGTGCTTATATTGGAGCACGCAGTATATGGGAACTCTGTACTTCTCACTCAGTTTTGCTCTGGAACTAAAACTAGTCTAACAAAATAAAGCTCATCTGGCTTGGTTTCCTGGGGGGGTAGGCTCAGTCTGCCCTACCTGCCCTCAGAGCCTAGAGTAGAGAGGCCAGGCTTCCTTCCCCATGGGAGAGGTGGTTAATAAAGGAACCTCACCTGGACTGTCCTTGCCTCACGTTTACTTGGCCACGATAACCTGGCAGGGGAGTTGTTGTGAAGGATGAATTTCTGACTGATGGGAAAAATAAATAAATAAATAAATAAATAAAGCTCAAATAAATGAATAAAATTTAAATTCATTAAACTGGGCAACTGAAGATCTGTCACCTAACTAACTATCAAGTGGAAGTGATTGATTTGCATTGTAATAATATGCTAAAAGGCAAATATCAAGAGAAGAAGCTAATAGAATTCTTAAATGCTGCCTCCTAATGATTAATGTTTTCAATTAAAATTATATGCTCATAGACAGATCATTATTTGTTTAAACCTATCTGTGTGAAAAGACATTTTCAAAGGTGAAACATGTAAAATTTCATTGCAGATCAGCACCAAGGGGTGAATATTTGCATTTGATTTTGATGATAGAGAATACTAAGTTTGAATCCCAGTTAAGCAAAATGTTATTTTCCCAGAAAAGACTGTTACTCTTTTCATTAGTAGACCTATATATGTTTTAAACCGTACTCAATTATTATTATTTGAATTTTATCAATGAAAAATTTGCAGGAATTGAGAAAAAAAACGTCCTCTTTCTAGCTACAATATTTCTCTTTTATGTCATCTTTTCTTAAAGACAAGTCTTTATCCTCCTCACTAGTCCCTCTCAGCCTTGTTCTTCTGTCTTTTACCATCTCATCTGCACAACATGTATGTGGTACCTGACAAGGTCCTGAGAACACTCCTGCCCTGTCACTATAGCCAGCAGACACTGCCAGCCTCATTTCATTAGATGCATGAAAAGCATTCCTCTCCTTGAAGGACCCTCTTTTCATGGCACCTTCATACCCTTGACTTTTATGATACATCTCAGGCGCCTTCTTGGGCTTCTTTTCCCCAGCCTTCTCTAATTTACCTGTTCTCCAGATGCCTCTTTTCTGTCCTCCTGACTGACTTCATAATTCCCAAAGCTTCAATTTCCATCTTATATTTATTTTATTTTACTTTATTTTATTTTATTAGTAAACGTATTGGGGTGACATTGGTGAGTAAAATTATATAGGTTTCAAGTGTACAATTGTAGAGTATGCTTCATTGGTGACTTTGGAAAAATAACTGCTCAGATGCTTCCCTTCTTGTCCTCTTGGAAGTCAGGTTCTCACCAAAATCACCCCCGAGGACTTACTTCTCCATCCCTGCAGTTTTCTAGCACTGCCTTAGTTCTGCACATCTAATTTGGGATCCAGAACAAGGAAGCATATGATGTCTGTCTGCATACCTAGGCATCATTTGCCAATTTATCCATTAAGTAATAAAGGGGATATTTCATTTTTGATCTATCTTATTCCATGTCCTTGTTACCACTTTAAACTGTTTTGAATTCCTGTGAAATAAATTTTGCTATGTATTGGGTGCCCTTCTGCCCCAACACCTGCTGTTGGCCAGTAAAATTAAGAGACAGATAAGAAACAGCATTTGAGGAGAAAAATAACATTGGAACTCGTGGCAGGGCCCTGGTGTTCTCGTGGTGGTTTAAGAAGTAAAATGTTTTTACCTGAGCTGTTTGCAGAAGCTTATTGTTTCTTTTGACTTTTTCCCAGGTGTGATTCTGGCTTTTATCTGTTGTGTCCTAAATAGACATCCAAACAACAGCTGTTTTCCTACAGTAAGAGCTCAACATGCTAGTGTTTGCGAAATAGTAGGTCTACTGAGACTGTAGCTAGTATGAGCGATAGCATAGTATGTGGTATGCCAGCCCACCCACATTCCATCTCTTTGTGAATATTTTGAAATATACTCTGGTTCAAAAGAAGGGATAGTAGAACATCTAATTGTACAGATTCCAGTGGTTTAAGGACCGTTAGCTACTACGTGACTTCAGATTGGCCTTGGTTTGTTAATTATAAAATATCTGGCCATAGTGCTAGGATTCAGTGATCCAACATTGGCTTCACCCATAGATCAGTTGATTTTATCGATAAACAAACAAAGAATAAAGCTCTTCGTTTTTAAAATAATCTGTCATCTCATCGTAAATACAAAGGTTAAGAGGACAATTTTCAAAGCCTTGGCTTGAAATGCTTTCTCTTTGATGGTTTTTAAAAACATGCTTTTGAGGATGCTGGGATAGCTCAGAGCCTGAGTGCTTGCCTTACAATCATGAGGTCCAGAGTTTGATTGCCGACCCCAGCCTATGCAAATCTCATATTCTAAACTACCGTGCAACTGGTAACCTGGCAGGGTAGCCACCGAGATGGCTTAGCAGCAAAGGTTATCGCCTCCCATGCAGGAGGCTCTAGATTCAGATCCTGCCCCACATAGCCCCACATCCACCTGTGTGGAATAAAACCTTGTCACAACTAATGATGTGCAACTATGGAGATTGTTCTGGGCTCTCCACCCTTCTCTCTCTCGTACACCTTTTCTCAAAACTATAAAATAAATCTTTTTTAAAAAATGCTTCTGGGGAAGCCGGGAGGGCTCAGTGGGTCTCTGTATCTCTCTCTCTGTCAATAACAATAAAAATAAATCTTATTAAAAAAAATGGGAAACCAGGATGGCTCAGTGGGTTAGGTGCTCACTTTGCAGCCCCAGGGACCGAGGATCGAATCCCGGCCCTGGCCGTGCTGACCCATATGCTGAACTGGGGAGTGCCCCCAGTTCAGTTCTCACTGGGGCAAGACCCCGGCCCAGTTCCTGCCCTGTGCAGCCCTGCTCCCACCTGTGAATGAAACTATGTGCAAAAACCGATGA